>PVJX010002557.1:0-126144 GCA_004027295.1 Dolichotis patagonum | reverse complement strand
AGCTCCTCCCTCTGCCCCTCCTGACCCTGAATGTGCAGCCCCTCCCTCTGCCCCTCCTGACCCTGAATGTGGAGCTCCTTCCTCTGCCTCTCCTGACCCTGAATGTGGCGCTCCTTCCCCAAGGCACAGTGATGGAGCATAAAAACAATCGCGTGCAGTGCCTGCAACTGCAGTGAAAATGTGGCCCTGGACATTTCCATGGCTCTGCCTCTGTGAGTGCTGGGTTTTATGCTCAAGGGGGCCCTTGGCACCAGGAACACGGGAAATACAGGACCCTCCGCCTGTGTCCCTTCACCTGCCCACAGTTCTGCCCCGAGGGAGCGGCTAAGCAAAGTCCACCTCAGCGCCTCTGTGAGGAGGCAAACTGACAGGTCACATGGCCTGCACCAGATTTAGGCTCCAAGCTCTCTCTTCTGTGTTAATACATCTGATAAAGTGCTACATAGGCCCTAAGACAGAACATGACCTTTGCAAAGCCCTCTGTCACTTGGCGCCTGTCACCTCTCTGAACTCATCCAGCTCCTTTGGCCTGCGTGGATGGAAGACTCGTCATTCAATGACTGAAAGAATAAAAAATATAGATGCGCTCACTGTTTATTTTTTTAACCTTGACTTTCTAATTGTTTTAAAACTCTGATTTTATCCTTTCCCTGTCAGTGGAATTAGTAGGTAACTTACTGTTTTTTTTTCCTCACAGCCCTGTTCCATGGAGCCCTCTCCTGCAGACCCACATAGTTAATGATAATTATGATGCTGTCAAGCGCCTGTTCTGCACCCGGGACCAGGCAGGTGACTGCTCAATGCTTTTGAGGTAGATGCAATTAGGATCTAAAGTCCTCCCGTTAGTAAGCCAAGGAGCACAGAGATTAAACTAACATCCCTGAAGTTCCCCAGCCTGCCCAGGGTGCCGTGAAGCCCTGGGTTTGGGTCTCGCTGCCTTTGCAGCCTGCACATTTGGTCCCTCACGCAATTTCCATCCCCCGGGAAGCTGTCGCGCCTTCCCGCAGTTAGGAGCTGCAGATTTTGCTCACCTCTTTATCCTGGTCTCATACTCTATCTTCTGTTTGGTCATTTCCTGTTTCAGACTGGAGACTAAACTGTGCAGTGCGCTGTGGTTGCTGGTGCTGTTACCCACAAATGTCTCACTGTTGTCACTGCTGCTGGTGGCACGACTACTTCGACCTCCCACACTCCTGTGGTCACTTTTGCTTTCATAGTCCCCGGGGTGTGAAATGTCATCCTGGGGTGGCCCATCCAGAACAGGATCCTCAAAATTCCCCCCGTAAAAGTCTTGCTCCGGGCACGTGGTGGTGGAGGAGCGGCAGGAGTTAGAGTTCTCGGGGAGGGAGATTTCACAGGAGGAAGTGGACCAGGTGGCGCTGTCCACACTCTGCTTGTCATCCGGGTTCATCACGGAGAACTGCTGGTGCACGTTGTCATAGGTGGAAAGCCTGTTGTGCTGGGCGGACTCTCCAGGGTGCTCCTTCTGCTTGTTGTCCCTCAGTGTCACATAGCCATTGGGCAGCCAACTCATGCTGCGCCCATTCATGGGGTTCCCAAGCACGTCGGGGTTCAGGATGCCCATGCGCACCGTTCCATTCTGCACACTGTGAGTGCCCATTTTGGTGCCAGACCCCTTCAGCGAAGAGGTCCTCCTGGCTTGTAGGCTGCCATTAGGCGTGGTTTGAGCTTTCTCCAGACCTTCCGCAGCACTGCTGCTGAAGGACCCGTTGGTGACTATCCCGCTCCCCTTACTGAAGGCAGGGTTCTTTCTGACCATGAGCGGGGGACTCCTAGACACATCCAGCTGGTGGACGCTGTTCCTCGGGCTGTTGGTTTTGCTCCCTGGCAGAGCTGTGGGGGATCCACTGTCCATGCTGCTTCTCTGGGGAGACTCCGACGTGTCCCAGGAGCACTGCCTCCCCGGGCTGTCCTTGGTGGTGTTGTCCTTGTTCTGTGACTGACCCGTGGTAGCCTTCTTCTGAACCTCGTGGTTGTTGGTGCTCACTCCGTCCTGGGACATGCTTTGCAAGTCCGCGTCTCTGGGGAAGAGACAGTCCTGTCTGCTGATCATCACGGACATCAACTGCTGGACCACCACGGTGCCTGAAATTGCACAGGAAAGAAAAAGAGTATGAGGGAGTAAGCGCCGATTAGAGCACTAGTTCGGTTCACGAGTCCAATCCTTTCCACAGTTCTGCTCCCAAACTGAGTTGGATAAGCCCTGAATCAAGTTCAGTGGGTAAGTTCAACATTGGTGGACCTCGTGGGGAAATTTGATTCAGTTCTCATCCAATTTGGTTTACAGGACCAGACTCGTGGAAAGAATTAAGTTTGTGAACTGAGCTACCACTGTATTTCCTATTTTTAATGTGGTTTTTAAAGAAACATATTTGGGTAAATTTCAGCAATATTATCAGCCATACCAGGTTATACCCTTGATGATTATAAAAGCAATAGATGTTAAAATTTCCTGAGCATTTACCCTGTTCCATGAACTATACTAAGCATTTTATTTTTGTAGTTACATGGTTTTAAAACATATATATGTTTTAGTAATTTGATTAAAGTCACAAATCTACCCAAGACCAGACTTTGGGCTTGTACCCCATTGTCCAGCTCAATACTTAGACTCTTAATCATTATACTACATTAATTGCAAGTTTTACATACAAACAGGAGAAATCAACTCAGGTTGATCTTTCATCAGAAACAGTAATTCAAAAATCAGTTGACCTCTCAGGTTATCATATGCTATGGCATATCAGATGCAATATTAAAAAATCTTCACATATTTCTCTTTGCCCCCTACAACCTGTTTTAACAGCCAGAAGCAGCCGCTTAACCTGGGGCAAGGTCACTTCCTATCCTGAAGCAACATGTTAGCAAAACAATTCCTTTTCAAATGGTGAACAGGAAAAGTACCTTAGGTTCCTCTACCCTGCTCACATTTTCTGGGACGACTTGAATTTGTATGTAGACAGAACGCTTGTGGCACGCCAGGTCTGCTGCGAGACTGACAATGCTCATATTTTAATGTTCATACAGATCACCTAGAGATCTTGGCAGATTCAGACTCCAATTCCATAGCCATCTGGTGGGACATGGGATCATATATTTCTAGCTGGCTTCCAGGCGACAGCAGCAATAACACACCAGTGACACTAGCTCTGGCTGGGAGTATTGCAATTTCAGGAGTTTCTGCAGACCTCCTGGCCCAGAAGCTGCACGGTAATAATATTCCCCAGGTGATTCCTGTTTGCGATAGAGTTCCAGAAACCCTGTAGTTGATGGGATTGGTTCTTATATATCTTCCAAATTAAGTTTTTCAGAAGTCTGTGAGGTAATACTTAACATTTTTTCAGATGAGAAAATTCGGTTTCAGAAAGGTTAAGCTATTTGCTGAAGGCCATAGAGGGATAAGTAAGTAGAAATTTAACACTCATTTTTCTGATTCCAATTTGTACACTGTCTGGCTATATTTCAGCTGCTAGCATTTGAACCAGTAAGAATCATAAGTAAAGTCAAAAGACGACAAATCTATTGAAACCCACAATTATGGCAGATTTGTGGGAGACAACAGACTGAATGAAATTAATTTTATTATAAATACATCTGTCTTCTTTTAACAGTCTCTAGATTTTAATCATTTTCAGTACAGCGAATCTGATGAAAGACTTTAGAGCAGCAAAAATGTCACTACTGTCATTCCTGAAGACATCATTTACCTGATGCTATTTTCCAGTCTGCCCAGAAGAAAGACACACTTTCAAGGGCTTCCAGCTTCTGTTACAGGAGATTTCTGAGTAGCACTTAGGGAAAATGAACCTTCCCCCCATCCCTGGAATATTAACACTGAGCTAGCATCTCTGCTTTCCATCACAGCAAAGAACTCTGGGAGGCGTTTAATTAATTGAGGAGCAGCTCCCCAAAGTCCCATGATGAGTTTTGTGAAAGCCATGAGAAAGTGTATCTGCCACAATCACAGGGCGAGAGTTAGGGCCCAGCAGACTAAGAGCCCTCTTTCCTGTGTGTCAGGAGGCTTTGCCTTCATCTAGCTTCTGTGATGACAAATGGCAACTGTCCTCTGCAAGGGGCCCTCTGAGAACAGACGAGCTTGGTAGTGATGAAAGTGTGTGTGTGTGTCGCTGTGTGCACCATTTTTTCCTTTTTGCTTTTCTCCTCCCCATGAATGCAGATAAGGGACATTAAAGCCTAAAAGAGAGTAGGATGACTACAATCACCAGGCTACTCCCTAGAGTTCAAGCAGATTCTGGAGCCCCACACTCTGCTACGCAATCCAGCAATTCCTCCGGCTTGTATCATTTTCCACAGGTTGGATTTAAATATCACGTCACTGGCACTGTTCTTCATCGGCATTGACTAGGAATTCAATCTTCCTCCAAAAATACCTAGGCAGTATTAAAAGTGGATCATATATATTCATAAATGGGAGGTATTCTATGCAATATAGTTTCAATTTATAATTTTTTACAAGAAGTAACCTATACATTTGTTACTTTGCTTGTCTGTAGGCATCTATAAGGTATCTGACAAGTTCTGATACTAGTATAGTCCGGAGGAAAACACCTAATTAGGACAAAGAGAAGCTCCCATGTGCCCAGTGTGTTTTCTGTGACTCTAGCTGCGGCTGGTTCCTTGCCCCTTTGTCTTCTGCATGCCTTCCAACCTGCTCCGCTTCCTGGCGGCCAGGAGGTGAGATGGCGTGGCTCGCCCAGGCCCTGTGCCATGGTGCTCCTGCCTGGAGCCAGCTGAGCGTGGACTGAATTCCCCAAAGCTGAGAGCCAAATTAACTTCATCTCCTTTAAGTTGCGGTTCATTAAATTCCAAATGATGGGAAAATTGACCAACATAACAACTGTGGGGAAGGAAGGAGTAGGAAATAAAGGGGACTCTGATAGGCCTGAACCTCCAAAACACTCTACAGGTTTCATCGGGAAATGCAGAGGGCCCTTCCAGAAAAGCAGCCTTGGAACGGACCCTGCCTCACCCGCTGCCCTGCCCTACAGTGAGGATGGGGCTGAGAGCCCTCCCGCCTCTGTGCACTCCCAGTGCTGGCCAGCCAGGACCACCCCCGGACAGGATCCCGGTGGGGGCGCACCAGGCATGGACTCAAGGCGGAGCAGGCGGCAGATGACGTGAAGGGAGAGGGCAACCGAAACCAAGGGAGGAAGCAGAGGCAGGAGGTCTCCAAGCAGGTGGCCATGCTTCTGAGTCCGTGTAAGGAAACACACAGGGTTCTGAGACGCTGGAAAGGTTAAAACCGCAATGTGTCCTTCACACAGGTGTGGCTGTGACTGTGTAAAGTTGGCTGAGTCAGGCTGATCTTCCCAACGTTGATGTATGTAGTTCCACAGTATCAAAGACACCTTCGTTAATCCAGCACTGACATCATTTGAAAAGTGCCTAAGTAGAGGGAAGCTGCGCAGCTCAAGGTCTGACTACACCAGCAATTTTTACAACGCAGTTCAAACTGTCTGGAGGTCAACGAACCCAGCCAGCTAGATTCCTTGAAAGGAAAAGTTAACTTCATACCTTTTACACTATAGCTGACTAATGCTCAAGTTTGAATAGTCATAGTTTGCCAGTCTTTTTTCATATAAAAATGGAGTCACATGGGCCAGGCATGGTGGCTCAAGCCTGCAAACCCAGCACAGATGGAGGCTGAGGCAGTGTGTCAATCACTATATTACTTTAAAAAGCAGTATACAGAAAAATGCTTTATACATTGAGCTCATCACAAAAAACATGTTCAAGTTGGAAATGGAATACAGCTCGACACAATTAATATTTTTTACCAAATGCTCTACAAGAACCTTCCTTAGTAACACTGGCATTTTATTCCCTTTTGCAACTGGATGGCGGTGAAGAACACGACGCAGTCCCGGGCGGCCCCACGGACTTGACTGACGCCCACTGAGGTGTTACTTCTCTTGCCGGTCACTGTTTCTGCACCATTAATGCAAGTGTCAATGCAGTCGAAGGACAGAAAGAAGCTCATACTATTTTTGCTTGAACCTGTGGAGCTTCTGAATGTCTCTCGGAGGCCTCCAGGGAGCTGTGGACCACAGGCTGAGGATCACTGGGGTTGAGAAACATCGGTATGGTAACGCAGAAGGGGGCTATAGTAAAATAAAATATGACTAAAATGTATGTATGTGGCTAAGCAAGGACAAAATGGAGAAAATAGAGTATATATATATATGTGTACTCTATAGGATAGATATGGTACAAATATTAAAATAACGAAAGAAGTAGTAGAAATGCATATTTGAATTTTTAAAATGATTTAGTAATCGCTCTGGTGTTGATAGTACTAGTATTATTATTCTGAAAGTATTGTGTGTGATGAGATATACTGCAGACCAAATACACTAGAGCAAATATTAATTATGAGATAGTCTAATTCTGTCATCTTTAATGCCTTTGAGAATCAGGAATATTTTAAATGAAGATGATGGAGCTGTAATAGAGAAAGAACAAATAAAAAGCCTGTAGTCAGTATTATGAAGTGGAAGCACAACATGAATGTTCGAGCCACTTTTCCCATAGTGTGTGTGCATGTTGTATTTGTGCATATGAATTTAGATCTACTGTCCACTAAAAGGTCTAGAAACAATGACCAAGACGGGAGCAAAGAGTATTACTGGTACTTAGATTTGGGCCTTGACATATCATTTTTCCACTAAAAAAAAAAATCAGGATGTCTTGAAATTGGTCAATTCCAGGTTGGAACAGGAAATGTGATACTAAAGAGAGGATGCCATCTAAAAATAGCAAGGTTAGGGGCTTGGGGTTAAGCTCAGAGATGTAAGAACCTGCCTGGTGAGTGTGAGGTCATGAGTTTGATCCCCAGTACAAACAAAAGAAAACAAAACTTAAAAATACCAAGGTTATGTCAAATGACTAAAAAGACAATTTGAAAGGCTTCCACTGGTCAAAGGTGGGAAAATATCATTGAACTTCAGTCGAGGCTAATAATGACAACGCCCTGATCCATCAAATAGATTTTGCAACTTGAATAATGCCATTTATAATTAGAAAAGTAGTATTCACTTTTAGAGAATATCATCAGTTGGTTTTGTTGTTTCAAAAAACACGTAAAGGACAGCATCCCAGCAGCATTTCGAAGTATGATCTTACTTGTCTGAGTTGCCTATCACAGGCATATTCATGGAGACAGAAGGTAAATGGTGTTTGCCAAAAGCTTAGTGAAAACAGGGATGAGAGTTAGTGCTGGAGGATACAGAGGCTGAGTTCTGCAAAATGAAGAGGCTGGTGGTGCCAGTTAGGAAATAATGAGGATGTACTTAAACTCAACTGTATACTTAAAGCTAACACTGCAGACTTTATGTTATGTATGTTTTACAATAAATAATTAAAACAGAAAAAACAAAATTAGAATATAGCCATTTCAACTACCAGTGAATTCATGGTAGGGACTGTGTGAAATTCACAAAATGAGAGATAGACATTACACGATTGCTGGTTACAGAACGCAACACAATTTATACTCATGCCAAGGGGATCACAGATTTGGTCCAGGTTCTAACTTGCAGAACATCCAACTTAGAAGACTATGTTAAACTTCACTATGAATACACAACCAACAAAACGTGGCCATGGGAAACTACAGGTTAGACAACCAAATTTTCCAAATAATAGGAGATGCATAAGCTAAAAGATTCTTAAAAGATATCAAGTAAAAGAAGAAAAAACACAATATAGTTCCTGCGGAAGTCTGTGAGGCAGACAGAGAAGAAAGAGATTGGCGTAAATGTCTGAGTCTAAGGACAGAAGCATTGTGATTGGGTTTGTGTGCGGAGAAGGCTTCCGTCTAGGCAGTGCCTCCATCTAGGCAGTGATTTTGAGAGTGCGGGTCTTACATGACAGGTTCAGGTTTCTGTGCATGTGTGTGCATGTGTGTGCTGACATCTTTTATTGTGTAAATTTTAATTTATAATAAAAGTTTAAAAAAGAACTAATATATCTAAGATTTTTATAGATTAAATTTTAACATCTTTTAATGCCTGCTAAACTATTCACATGGAAATTAATTTTTCTGGATTATTTTATTGTCAAAAATCTGATGCTCAATTTCTATTTCTCTCAGAAATAGACAAAGGAAATTAAGCTGAGGTGCTAAATTCATTTAGCATTTAGAATACCTAAAAGCTTTCTCACACACAGATACAGAGGAATGAAAATCTTAGAACTGCCAGGAAAGGAACAATATCAGGGAATAAAATGCTTATAACTGAGAATATGTTGTTTTTAAATAAACTCAGAAAGAAAATAAAAATAAGTATTCTTTCCTCTGCTGTATTAAGTTTTTAAACAATTTGTAGAAAACAATGACACTCCTAATGGCCATAGCACTAAAACGCTTTGTCTGGAGGAATAAAACAGAAGCAGTTTGGTGTGGAAAATAACTTGAGTCATTTCTAATTGGCTTACAAGAATTTCTTTATGTTTTAGCCCCTCAGTAAATAGCTAGCATTGTTTTAAAAAGCATCCACTCTCTCTACTTCCTGGAATCAGTCAAAAGAAAACCAAATTAATAAACACATATAAACTGAAAAGAACTTTCAAATTGCTGAAAATTGTCCAGGATTTACAAAGTGACCTTTTTTTCCCAGCTCTTTCATCTGATACTTTAATATTGATTTATTGATTTAAGAATGTTTTACTTGTTCTCATAAGGCTACTAGGGAATCATTTTATCATTTTATGATTAGTAACTTAAAATGGCTAAGTGTCAAAAGAGAAGACTTTGCATTTAAAGAATAAACAGGAGTCAGGACATGGAGCGCTCATGAATTTGCCTATTTTTTTTAAGTTTGTCGAGACAAGAATGGACTCTAGTCAACTCCTTTTGATGAGGCTGTGAGATCAAGATTGGATTTAGTCAGCTAAGCCAGAGTTGGTTCACCTTTTATGAGGCCCTGAGAGAGTCGTTCACTCACCCTCCATGATGGTTAAGGGATCCTCCACCTTGGGACGCAGGATATTGGGGCCAAACACGGTTGCCAAGTTCTGCACGCTCATTTTGTTCACTCCGGAATAGGACTGCACTTCGTCCAAGAACCTGTTGGTCACAAGAAAAGGATTGAAACAATGAGGTTAAAGTCCACAGTAGGTGGAAACGGGGAGCTGGGGTATTTCTAGACTGAGGCATAGGATGTTTGAAGATGATTACACAGACAGAATTACTTGGAAATTCAAACATCTCTTATTTATACTTAGAGAAAGTATACAGCACAAATCATGCAGAAACGAAATTTAGGGATCATATCAGATACTTGTTCTGGTTTCACTTTGGCAAGGGTCTCCTTGTTAAAGGAGCAGTGTATCTGGGAAATGTGGACATGGATTTTATGATATGCACACAAAAGTCAAGGATAGGTTTTCCCTTGCTGATGTTTATGGCAGTGCCTCCCAAAGGCTTAGGTACTGATTGCTTGGTTCCCAGCCTGTGATGCTATGGAGAGGTGAGGGCACTTTAAGAGGCAGAGCATGGTGGGAGGTTCCCTGGTCATGGCAGTGGGTGAGGTCTGCCATGAAGTAAATGGCTTTGCTATTAACGCCCACCCTGGTATGTTGCATTGCCACCGGCTAAAAGTGTCAGGGCCCATCCATTATCCATTGATTCCTTTAGATCAGCAAGCCTAAATAAATCTCCCCTCTTCTTAAATTGATTACTTTGGGTATTTAGCTACTGTAACAAAAAGCTGACTAACAGACCCAAGCCTTCAATAAAGTATTAAGCTGAGTTTGTGTTGGGCTATGCCTGTAATCTTAGTACCGGGGAGACTGAATCAGGAGGATCACAAGCTTGGGAAACCTAGAAAGTTAGTGAGACCTTGTCTCAAAATAAAACAACATAAAGAAAGGGGTTGGGGAGGCAGTTCAGTGTCAAGGCCTTGGGTTCCATCCCCAGCGATACCAATAAATATTTAATACATATGCTCAGTTGGAGAATTTGCTGTTAAATCCTGTCTTTTATAGAGGAACAATAAACTCTTTGTGGAGGAATAAAAGCTTCATATTAATAGTCTATTAAAAATAAGATCAAACATTGTGGAAATTAAAGCATTAATTCTCATGACATGAAAAATTGCAAGCCGAAATTGTTTTTAACTTATTAAGTACTAAAGAATTAAAGGCATCCAATAATCCTTTCCCAGGATGGTTCTAGAAGGGGAGACTGATTTTGTAATCTTTCACCCTTTTTTCTTTCCCCATCTCCTCTTCATTTCTACAAGCGCTTCTGCTTTTTCATGGATTGTTAATTAAACGCATGAGATTAAAAAGGAAATGATGAAAAATACAGATATCGTGTATGTAGCTAGTAGTGTGAGTCAGTCATGCTGACTGAAGTCTTGGAGGATTCCTCAGGTAGGTACAGTTACGCTTTCCATTTTATAGATGAGAGGGATGAGGTCCAAAGAGGTTAAGAATATTCACTGAGGATCTAGGATCAGCGTGTGGCAGGGCTGAGGTTGGACCCTCGGCAGCGTGTCTGCACTATGAGTACTATTGTAATATGGTTCTGTTATGGATTAAAAACTGATAAGCAACTTAATTCCCACTGAATTAAATCACCATGGTGCTGAGCATAGATGTTCCACCTGAGGAAAGTTGCCAGCATAAATTAGATATGTGGCGAAAGAGAAGGGAGGCAAGGCGTTGTGGGTTCTCCTGTGTGTTGCTGTTTGAGCCATTGGTTCTCCTGGAGGAGCTCGTCATGACCAGCTTCCCCACTGTGGGTTCGACCACTGTCATCGGAGGAGCTCGGGACCTTTCTGGTGAGAGTGGCTGTGGTTCACTTTGGGGGAGCTCTGGTCCTTACATTAAGCATTGCTTTCTGGATCCGGAGGGGAAGATATGTGCCCTTTAATCTCCAGGACAAACTCATCATGCTGGCTTTCTGGCATATACTTGACTGTTCTTATTGTCGGAAGAGCTCAGGACCTCCGTGTCGCTGAGTATGGCTGTGGTGCTTTTCGGGACAGCCCTGGTCTTTGTTATGAGCATGACTTCTCTGCTCCAGCATAGAATCCTCAATGTACCAGCCCAGCTTCTTCACCCTGCTGGCATAGACTTTCTGCTTCCACCATTGACCTCTGGGCCTTCCCAGCACGGATCCATAAAACAGACTGGTGTGTGTCCTTTTCGTGGGCTCTAGACCTCCAGTTGGACTCGTGGGAGGCACTGTCATGAGCTCTGGGTCTTCATCTGGACTCATGTGGGACATTGCTGTGGGACCCAGGCCCTTGGCTGAATATTCTATGTCTTTAGTGTTGTGGACAGATTTCCTGCACTTTCTTGTGTTAACTCTGGGTGACCATCATAAAATAATGTTACGAATTCCATGTCCTGATTCTGATTGTTCTCCTTACAACCCCTGACTACAACAGGTTCGAATTATAAAAAATGGAATGCAAAGAGTCAAAATTAAACTAAATTAACTGTCTCTTCAGTGCTTCAAAAGAGAAGTTAAATATTTCTCTTCTGGTTACAAAGAGTTGCAATCTTGTTGTTCTCAAACAAGCTTTTCCCCCTCTTATACTTAAAGAAGATGTAACCCTTTTCTTCCCTGCCACAGGAACTTGAATTAGCTTGAAATCTTGGGATGAAAACTTTATGTGTCAATAAGTATGTGCAGTCAAGGGAGCGATTTCTTGCTTTTTAAATTGTGACACCTAAGGCCAAGCTTGTTGCTGAACATAAGCATCAATAGTGCAGGTTCTGTGTGGGGGGGTTGGGTTTGCTTTCCATCCTCCTCGCCATGAACTCCGGGGGTCCAGCCCTACAGCTCCCAGAGCTGCACGAAGCCCGGGTTTCCATACCGTGGTACCTGGGAGCACCCTGAAGCACAGAGTCCTGTGACAGCTGCACACAGAACGCAGGGAGTCCAGGGTGGCCCCTGCCCTGTCACCTGGATAAGGGGCAGCCCCCCTTCGCTAGTGTCCCACGCAGGATGCAAACAATTCTGACCCATGTTCAAAGAAACAGATCTTTACTATGTGGAGGCAAGAGAAGTCTCAGCACCATCAAATTGCACAGCCAAGCAGTCACAGTGCTCCAAAACTTTTGAAATCAAGCCTTTTAATTTGCTTTTTTCTTTTTTTTCTTTCTTTTTTTTAACCTTTTAATCTTCTAGAGACTGATGTGGACATTCAGAGCAGTTTGTGATTTTACTCACTGTCAAGTGTAAATTATTGTCAGGGTAACTATAGATGGTGGTGTTTAGCTTGTCTTTAAAAGTTCTTACCTGCAAATGTACTTGAGGAGGTTGTAATTAACCACTGGCAAACTCTTCACTTGCTTTGCTAATTCCTTAACACCCTGCAAAGAAGAGAACAAATGTCATCTTTCTCTGTGCTCGCCTTAGGGTTAAAGCAAGTGGCAAGTGCTATACAAGTATGTGTACAACTGAGTACAGACGTCACTTTTTCATATGGGAAGTACCATAAAATTGAGTATTTATAGTAAGTTTATTTGACAAAAAATTAGCTTCAATACAGTGAAGGTTTTCCCCATTTTTAGCATACTTGGAACTTAGACAAACACAGCTTTTGAAAAATAAGTGTCTCTGGACTAGTCATGTCTAGGATACATCATCTTGGATGGAAAGAAGTTTGGAAACTGCACAGGAATTAATTTATTTGGTTGTTCCCTTTGTAGAGCTTCCTCTAACACGGAAACAGTTCCAGAAAAGCCAGATGATAATGTACTTGGATTTCTTCTTCTGCAAAGGGCCGAATAGTAAATATTTTGCACTTTGCAGGATAGTCTCTGTCACAGCCGTTTGACTATTCTACTGTAGTGCAAAAGCAGCCACAGACGGTATTATGTGACAAATAGAATCAAACAGCATTTGGAAAGTTATGAAGCAAAAATAGGTAATGGGGGAAAATAACCTCTCAACCACTGGTTCTGATGTCCACACACAAATAGCTAGATATCCAGACATGAAAGGATATCCAGACAGTAAAAGATGACTTTGGCACTTCTGATCACATGAGAAACAAGATCCAGAAATCGATCGTGTGACCTCCATGTGAGAGCTGACGCTATAAAAGTCTCAGAAGATCATACAGGAGTAAATCTTTTTGAGAGTTCTTAGCTATGCTGTAAAAAGCACAGTGACAAAATAAAAATAGAGAAACTACACTACACTTTTAAGACTTGGGTCTTACAAGACAGCATCAAGAACATGAAGAAACAATCCGTAGCATGGGAGAAAACATTTGCAGATCCTGTATCTGACAAAGGCCATATATTCAGTACGGCAAACACAGTTGGCCCTCTACATCTTATGGATTCAACCAACTGCAGAATGAAAATAATAGAAAAAAGTTACGTCTGTCCCAAATATGTACATATTTTCTTTCCTGTTTTATTCCCTAAACAATACAGAAGAACAACTATTTACAAAGGCATTCCACACAATCTAGAGATAATTTAAAGTATACAGGAAGATGATGGGTTACATGAAAATATTATACTCTTTTATACGTGGGTCTTGTCCTGAAACCTATCTTCCCAGGAACTTGGATGACTGGAACTCAACTAAAAATGGGGAAATAATCGGCAAAGATATTACTCCAAAGCAAATTTGTGAATAGCCAATATGCACATGAAAAGATATTCAGCATCATTAGCTATATGGAAAATGAAATTCGAAGCTCGGTGTCACACCACTCCACACATGTTAGGACATACATGAGAATGGAGACAGCAGAGAGGTGCAGGAACTGGCTATGCGCACTTCCCTGGTGAGAATTTAAAGTGGTGATGCCTCTCTGCAAAACACAGTTCCCTATGGCCCAGAAATCCTAGCTTTGAGGTGCATACCCACAGGAAAAGAAGCCATATGTTCATGCAAAGCTTGGTACAGGAATGTTCAAGGTAGCATTAGTCCTAAACTTCAAACAATGGGATCAAAGCCAATGTCTTTTAACTAGTAAATGGGTGGAAAATGGTTATTATTTGGAAATAAAAGGAATGAAATACTGCTATGTGCTTCAACACGAATGAACCTTAAAAAAACGGAAAAAGGCTAGTCACAAGGCAAAAACACTGAATGATTCTGTTTATATGGAACATTCAGAAGAGGCAAGCTTATAGGAAAAGAAAAGAGATTTGTAGTTGGTAAGAGCTAGAGAGAGGAGGGGATGTGCAGAGGGTCTGGGGTTTGTTTGAGGATAATAAAAATGTTCCGTGTACGCTATTTTTAGATTTTGGTGATGATTGCACAACTCTGAGACCATTTTAAAAAGTACTGCATTGGACACTTTAAATGAGTGATTGTATAAATTATATCTCAATAAAGCTGTTTGTATTTACCAAACAGACAAGTGGGAGCTGGTTCGGAGGTTATTGTGTGAGGTGATTTGGGGGTCACACAATGAAAAGGAGGCTATGCATCCAGTCAACTACACTTTTCATAGCACTTGTGGAGTCCCATAGTCAATCGCTTAGGGGAGCAGTAAGGGATACTGATCTCATTTATTCAGGTGTGTTCTCCTTTGTGGTCAGACTGGTGCTTAAAAGCCGGGGCTCGAGTTGTGTGTGGAAGGTCTAGATATGTGTGGTGTCAGCACACAGTAAAGCAGAAAACAGTCTAAGGACAACGCAAGCAGGAATTTGAGAATCACAACCTAAGACACTGAGAGAAACCCCAAGGAAAGCTCATGGGAAACACATGCATTGACTTACGGCTTCTTCTTCCTTGCTGAGCAGTTTGGCACATGACAGAAAGTCTTCATACTTTGCATAAGGAATCACGGGCTCTGGAAGTTCTCGGAGATACAGTTTAAGAAGCGATGCCACTGTGTGCACGTCCGTGTTGCTGGAGAGACAGGGTGGGAGATACTCTTTGGAGCGCACTTCCTACCATTTTATTTTCTCATCTAATACATAACTGAGTGTCAGAATTCTACCTACATCTGCGGTTCAGGCAGCCAACCCAAGTTCCGGGGAACACAGACCCCTGCTCTGCAAAACTAAACTGCCTAGCAGATGCCACTGTAGGGGGAGGAGGAGGGAGGTCTGAAAACATTTTAAAAGTTCACGAGTTTTTCTAACATGAGATAAGCGACAGTATTAGCTATGGAAAAGGAGGGAAATATACCGCATCTTGAATAAGGTATCATACAGTTTACAAATCCGCATGTGTGTATTCATACATCAGAATTAATTACTTCGGGATGCCCTCCCTGTCTCTCAGAGTGTCAGATTTCCTCTGAGACACAACTGGATAGCAATACCTGAAGCTCTAGTGTGACAAGCTACCACTCTCCCAGCAAAGCTCGTTCTGAAGACCATGGAATCTCAGTATAATTTCTCGCCTACTATCTTGAAGTAGTTGGAAATTTTAGAGTCTTCTACAAAGAGAAGAGAAAAGCTGCAAAAATGAACAATGAAAATATAGTCTATTTTATCCTCTGCTGAATAACAGCATGGCAGGTATTCAGCCACAGCCCAGGTCTAGATATGCAGTGCCACCAAATAGCTCCATACGCTATTTCCACTCTTTTCCTCCAATCGACTGGAATAACTTGGCTGGGTCTATTTTGCCCTCAGAAATCAATGAGGATTTTGTTTGAGCTACTATTAGGTGCAGAAGAGCATACAAAAATAAAATAGAAAGTAAATATGTGCATATTTCAATATAAAAAGCATGTTTTATATGTCTACATAGAATATGCAAAATATTCATAGGAAAAGGCAGTAAGTAATGAGAAAATAACAATACATACAAAAAGCCTGTTGTAGAGATTCCTTACATGCATGCTCCCAAATGCAATTCTTAAGCTATCTTCCATGAGAATTATTTCCTGAGAAAAAGCACAGCATTGAGAGTGGACGCCAGATGGTAGAGTTGCAAAGTCAGGTCAATAAGATGGTCCAACAACTGTGAGAGAGGAAAGACTGCAGGAGCACCCTTTCTCACCTGCAATTTTCTTAGCAGCACAGCTACAGTCATGTTCCAAGAATAGAAATAACTGAGCTGTGAGTCAAGGTCAGAAACGTAGAGCGGGATGACTATTACATCCCTTCCCTCCAGTGATACAATACAGCAGCTTTCTGGTGTTCTAGCACGGATGCACGTGGTCAGTCATAGAGAAATGATAGAGAAAAAAAGCATCAAATATGTTTTCAGTTAACAAAGGTTATTAGAATTCTGCTTAAAGGCTAAAAGTTAAAAATGTATGGTTCTCTTTTGGGGGCTTTATTACACTTCGACATCCTTGTAGAAATAGAACTTCTGCATGAATTATGCATTTTCACATTTTTGGCTTTGTCCTTTCCCAATGAATGGAACAAAAACACTGCATCTGTTCAGACTCCAGCCTGGATCATCTGATGCGCCCAACGAGGTCACAGCCACTCTGCTCCAAGTGTCAGGAGGCTGCAGTGGCACTGTGGAGATTTGAGGTTTCTCTCAAAAATCTTTCACTACAAAATCACAGCCTTCTTCTGCCTCTGCCTCTCCAGCTTGGCATCTCATTGTAAATCTACAATCTTGTGTAACTGCTATTTGCTTTAATTTGTGCAAGCAATTAATTAGATAACACTGTGATGTGTCAGTTTTATAATGAACCTCAATTGTGCCATTTGTGCCTCAGAAATATCTGTCTTCACCAACATGAATCAGTTCACTGTGGCAAAAGACTGCACAGTGCACACTAGGAATCCCTCCCTTGGCCAGTAACCACATCAGCAATGCCTCTGCACACACCGTGCCCTCGCTGCAGTTCAGCGGGTAGGCTGTAATTAACACTGAGTGCTTGAACAGGACACTGCACAGATAGAAGTCTTTCTGGCCAGTCACTCAGATATGGGGTACTCTACAGTCATACTGTTTTGCAAGAGCTTGAAACTATTTGCTAAAGGAAAATCATTATTTTCCTTTCAATGAAAGAAAATCAAATTTCTTTCATTCATTTGGTGATAAGAGTCGTTCAGAAGTTAACAAATAATCATGTATTTTTGTACCCAGAAATCCTAGAAAGAAAAGAGAGAGAGGGGAGAGAAAGAGAGATGCAAAGGTCCCTAGGAGAGACCTCTCACACCAGGAGGAGATCTGTGATGTATGTCCCTAATTGGTCTAACAACTGTGCTTTGCTTTTACCCTTTCACCTTATGTTGTACTTGGATTTTGCTTCTGAATTTTGCTTCCTTGTGTGTTGAAAGTCCATGAAGCTTTCGTGATTAACCTAATTTTACTTTCTTGTGGGTCATCCTTTGGGGTGACCTTCCTCACCGAAGGGTTCCTGAACACATGAGGTGACATGCTAAGTGAAGCAACAGTCAGCAGTGTATCTCCTTGGGCACGCATCTCTAACTGGTAACCGTCAACACTTGCATATCATACCTTATTTTTTTCTTTTTCCTGATAGTCTGTCTATATTCTAAGTCAAAGTTGGATGTGTGATCTTAAGAAAGTTCTCACACTTTCTGGAAGTTACCTGCACTATTGATGATCTATGCGCAGTACAGGCTTCCTGCTAATCTAAATGGGAATCGGTGATCCTACAAGAACCCCACCTCGCTTATCCTCTAACCCCCCTCTTCCTCCCTTAATAAACAAACTTACACACATTGAGAAATCCAAATGCCATTATAATTGCAAGTTTAATAAGACACAGGCCAAGCCTACTCATATTTAATTCTTAAAATTAGAAATGGGAATTGTCCATGCTGGACACCATACTTGGACACAAATGCACTCAATTCCTTGATTCCACAGAACAGAATGAATTTCCAGTGTGTCCACACAGAAAGTTATTAAAGAAATTACCTGCCACAAGTACAGTAAAAGGACGTAGAATTCCCTTTGAATTAATAAGCATGTCATACCCACAGACTCCAGGGAGAACATAAATGAGAGAGAAAATATTCCTCGGAATGGCCAAGATGACATTGTCCCTCTCTGTCCTCTAATGCACCAGTCTCTAACTGTGAGTCCACCACAGACATAGAAAAGCAAATCCAAAGTAGAAGCAGGTTGAAAGCAAACGAATCCTTGAGTTGTAGAGGTCTGCTTCTTTGCAAACTTCTTTGTCATCAAAGCTGGTGCCCTTTGTGACTGTGAAGCTTGACTAGGGTTAAACTCTCTCAGCTGATCGTGCAGTTATGTAAGTTTATGCACAAAATCAAAAGGCAGCTTCACCTCCAGGCAAAGTCCCAGAGTAGACGGAATTAGTGCTTGGTCCTGTTCATGTCTCCTGATTTAAAAGTACCAATGGCAGAGAACTGCCTGGTGACCCCCACTATAGCCTGAACTATGTTCCACCAAATTCATGCATGAAACCCAAGCCAGGCAGATGGCACATGCCTATAATCCTACCTGCTCAGGAGACTGATTCCAATTTTGACAATTTAGCAAGATTTAAGCCCCCAAAACAAAACTAAACCACACATGGAATCCCTAACCCCTCATGTGATGGCAGCTAGCAGTGAGGCTTTTCAAAGGTAACTAGGATTAGCTGGGCTCATAGGGTGGTGCCCTGGTCTGATGGGTTTGTGCCCTTATGAAGAGAGCACTACTGGAGAACTTGGTCTCTCTCTGGCTCCTCATGCACGCACTAAGGGACAGTCTCATGAGAACACAGCAAGATGGCATCCAAGAGCCCTCACAGAGCTCAACAGTGTTAGGTCCTTGATCTTGGGCTTCAATTTCCAGAACTGTGACAAAATAAATGTTTGCTATTTAAGCAAAGACATCTGTGGTTTTGTTATGGAACTCTGAGCTGATATAATTCCTGAATCTGCATTTGGTGAGCTTGCCCATGAAAACAGCGGTAGCACCATTAGAGTGATGAAATGTTAGAGAAAAAGCAAATATGCTTTCAGCTGCTGAACTGAATGTGACATAGAATGTCAGATAGATATAGAAAAAGTGATTCTCAAACTTGGTTGCACACTGGAATCATCTGGAAAGTTTCTCAAAATATCGATGACTGGGTCCCATACATTCTAATACTATTGATCTGAGCTGCAGCCTGGGTATTGAGATTTTATTAATGAGAATTCTTTCTACAGGTTCTAACTGTAGAAATGCTTCTGCATATAGAGATACATGCGTGCAGAGCTCTCCCTTATGAAGGTAATCATGCAAGAAGCGTATTGGACATTTCGATGTACGAAGACTCCAACATGCCCTACATGTGAGCACACACATGTGAACACACACACAGTTCACTTTATGTACACAAGATGATCCAAGTAACAAAAATGTCTGGAAGTATAATTGAACAGATGACTTTGAGTAATCTGAGCTTGGTTCTTCTATACAATAGACTCATTATAAATAAACAGTGGACAAGCCCTTCAAACCACAGGTGTATGTCCACTCATGACTTCTGATGGGTGTCTCCGGGGATGAGCCTGTTCGTTGGCCCCTTGAGTCCTTTCTCGTGTTCCCCTCCCATCTTGCTGCCTTCTCCTGCCTCCATTTTGCACTGTTTCCCAAATGCCTCTTCCTCACTGGCCTCTAGGTAGTGGTGTTTTCCTGCACTCCCCACATTAACACATTAACACACATTAACAGGACAAAGTCATGAGTTCAACCCTCACTTTCCACCATGACTGCAAAGTATACCCCTTTGCAACAGACTGTTTTCTGCTTAGTTAGCTGTGATACACATACTTTGACATTCATACAAACAAAACAGACCACCATTAACAAATGAGATTGGGCATGTGAGGGTGATGTAGCCATAGACCATCAGCAACAAAATCTCCCTTGACGTAAAATTGTTCCTTCTGTGACACTTTTTCAGAATGGATGACAATACATGGAAGCAAACAGGAAACCTTCAAGTCAAACAAAATTTTGAGTCTCTTGGGATAACTTCTTGAAATCTGTAATCAATGATTCTCAAACTGAGTTACATGGTAGAAGCACCTGGGAAATGTTAAGAAATGGTAATGACTAGATGGCACACACTCTGGCGTGATCCTTTATGAATCTGCAACTTCTCTAGCAGTGTTACTGGCACTGCTGAACTTTAAGTTAAATCATGTACATCCACTAATAGTAAAATAGTTCCCACGGCAAGTTTCTTCTCCCACCCCTGAATTCTTAATGAATACATGAAGTTGGTATTCACCAGCAACAAATACAGGCAAACACAATGCCCTGTTGCAGTTTTATAGGTCATGTTTGAATACAAAAACTAATTGCCTAAATTTATATAGATGAAATACACACCACAAGAAACATATGCAATTATTTTATAGACTAGTTATTAGAATTTCCATCACTTAGTTTGAATTAGTATGTGTAAGGAGATAAATTCATTTTAAAAGCAGTTGAATTCTAATTTGTCTAAGTAAATAAAAAACATGGACTACAGTATAAAAATGAGTTCTGACTTTTCTCTTATAGTGCCAAAGTAATTTCATAAGACAGAAAAGGCTAGCAAGATTGAAGGACCTAAAATATTGGTACAGAATATTCAGAAATTTTCCTTAAAGCATCAGTATTACACCAGTATAATTCTACTTCAAATAGTGTAGTTTGTGCATACAAATCTATTCAACTCCAGTAACAACAAAACCTAATTAAAACCATATAGTCTTTGAATGTAAAATGGAAATGCTAAAATTAGAAGGAGGCATACAGAAACACTTTAAGATATTGGTATCCAAAAGGACAGGAAATAAAAGCAAAAATTGACAAACAGGATTACATCAAACTAAAATATGTGTCGACAGCAAAGGAAACCAACAACAGAGTGAAGAGACAGATGGAAGAAAATATTTGCTAATTATTTATCCAACAAAGGTTTACAATCCAGAACAGATAAGAGGCTAAAATTATTTAGCAACAAGTAACCCAATTAAAAATGGCACATGATCTGAATAGATGCTTCTCAAAAGAAGAAATGCAAATGGCCGTTAGTAATACATAAGTTGTTCCATACCACTGACCTTCAGGGAAATGCAAATCGAAACTATAATAAGATAGCATTTCACCCCAGGTAAAATGGCTTTTATTCAAAAGAAGACAATAGCAAATATTGGCAAGGAGTGGAGAAAAAGGAACTTTGTCCCACAAAAGTCTCAGAAATGAGGGAGACGGGGAGGAACAATGGGTGATGCGTAACTACACTGTAATTACACAAAGAGGACAGCATTCTAGCTGATGAATGCATGTCACAGATTGCAGGAGGGGATGAAGACCTATTAAGCAGTTCAATGACATTGTCATTGCTGCCCTCCCATTTAACACTATCGCGCTTTCTTAGGTGGCACCCTTTCTCACCACTTACAGTCTGTGTATTATCTTCGTGGTTTTTGTTTGCACCAATTTGAAGAGAAGTCAGAGTGAGAGGAGAAAGTGATGAACCAGATTTTACTGAGAAGAGCAAGATTTTACTTTGTTCCATTTGGTTTTTTGTTTACTTTGTTGTTACTGGATTGTTTGAAGTCAAAATCTAGTGTACTCTGAGAGTGTAATATGCCCATATTCCTAACAGCACTTTAGAAAAAAAACAAAGGTACTTGTTACAGCTTAGACCTAAAATGTACCTCCAAAGGCTCATGTATTTGGAGGTGCAACTGCTAGAGTGGATTGGATTGTGGGGGTTAATCCACTCACCAGTGGATTAACCTGTTGATGAGTCCATGGCTGAATGACGTGCTGTCGAGAGGTTGAAGCTGGTTGGAAGTGGGTCACCGGGTAAGATGTATGGTTGCTCTGGCTCATACTTCCTCTGTTTCTGACTACCGTGAGGTGAGACAATGCCCTTCACCACGCTCTTTCACCACGATGTTCCTGCCTAACAGCCAACCAACCATGGACTGAACCCTGTCACCTCCGATCAGGAAGGAAAACACACTTCCCCTTTACGTTGTGCAGGCTGAGTACTGTGTCCCTGTGGCTAAGACAGTCATATCCCTGATTGCGAGCTATGGCTTTTAGGAGGTTACAAATGCATGCATAGAACTGTGACTTTATACAAGGACTTGGGGGTGCCTTAGATGACTACATTTAGAAGGGATTTTAGAAGTTATACTGAAACAACAATTTTCAAGTTTCCTAAATTCTGATCATGAAAGTAAGCTCGTGAATTTTCTTCTTTTTGAGATATCAGAAATAGTCATTCTTTTATTCAGCAAATATGCTTAAAGTACATTCCTTCTATTAATCTATTAAAACATTTATGAAGTGTTTGTATTGTGTCAGGCGGCAGAGATATTAAAAGACTCAAGACTCACGAAGTTGTTTACCTTCTTTGGGTTCAGACTGTAGTTCTGCATGTAAGTTTTATTTTATGAATACAGAGTTTTAAGTGAATACACAAAGTGAAAGCCATGAGAGTATGAAGATACTGGTTCTATGATATGGTAGATATTTTCTCAACTGTAAATGGACAATTTTCATGATATTACTATTAATTTGGTGGAGATTTTTTTTTTAACAATTTCTTTACCAGGAATTGTCAAGGCAATCAGAAAAATAAAATATTCAAAAACTATGTATCTTCTTAAGAGAGCATAAAAATGGCTTTTAAGAATATAAAAAGATGCTCAACATCAGTAATCATAGAGAAATGCACCTTAAAATTAAAGTGAGATGTGATTTCATTTTCTCATTTTATGAGAATGGCTAGAATAAAAAGTTGGGACACTCATATACTGCTAGTAGTACAAAATAGTACAGTCATTTTGGAAAATCATTTAGCACTTTCTTAAATGGTAAACATAGATAGGCCCTAGCAGTACCACACCTAGTTATATACTAAAAAGAAAGGAAAAATGTGTAACAAATATTATGTATACAAATGCTCCCAGAAGCATTATTCATAATAACCTAAAAGAGGAAATGACAGATCTACCAGCTATTGAATGGTTAAAAAAATACATAATGTCCATTGAATGAAATTATCACAAGCAGAAAGGAAGAAACTACTGATACATGCTAGGATTTGGACAAAACTCAAAAGCACCATGATAACTGAAAGAAGCTGGGTGCAAGACAATACTGAATAATTCCAGTTACGTGAAATGTTTAGAAAAGGGAAAATATACAAAATCGGAGATTGGATTAATTGTTGCCTAAGGAGAAAGGGCAGGAGGAAACAGTAATGGACAGATGGAATCTTATTAGGGTAGTAGAAGTATTCTGCAATTGATTGATTACAGGACTGCATGCCTGGTATATTTGTTAAAAATCTTTGAATTGCACCTTGAAATAAATGAAATATATGTCTCAATAAATTTCTTAAAAATATATAACTTGAAGGAATGCACATTCATACAAAAATTTATCATCTGAATTATAAAACACAAAAACACACTTTTGGAACATAAAATTTTATAGGTATCTTCTTTCTTTCTATGGGAGTTACCATGGAGATTTCAAAACAGCCATGAAGACTTTCTGGGTTAGAAACAATAAAGAGTTTATAGCTAAGCATTAGTGTGTGTCTCACACAGATCCAAGTGTGCCGATTTACCTTTTCATACAAAATGTCATGATCATATATACAGTGGAATCCATAGGTGACTATGATAACGGCGATAAAAAGTGCCTGTGATACGCAGGGCTCTACGGGACGTACTTGACACACGTTTTACCATTTACTCTTAGTGGTTTTTTTCCACTTTGTTTATTTTTAAATGAATAAATGTAACCCTGCTTTGGGGTTCATATCCCTTTTATATGAGGCGTAGTCTCAAGTCACTAGTCTAGAAAGGAAGTAGCAATACAGAAATGGGTCCCATGTCTGCCGGTCACCAAAGGCTTAACTCTTAACTTCAGCATTGTTTCCTCTGAATAAGAAGACAAACATCAATGGATAGGAACACCAAACACTAGACAGGTCACGATTCTATAGGTATTTCTTAACATTTGTAACATGTTGGGTGTCAGTGGGGTCAGCCCAAATTATACAGATGAACTGAAAAAGACTCATATTCCTTGCTTTAGATGCAGGGATTTTTGAACACAAGAACAGCAAAACCCAATGAAACATAACAGGTTGCTAGTTTCCAGCCTGCGCTGCAAAAAATATTTAATAAACACCCATTTGTGTATTTGCCACACACAGGATACATCTCCTGAAGGCCCACTGATTTTTCAGACCACAGTGCATTTGCAGGAGGATTCCACAGAATCACTGTGAGATCTGACTGTGGTTCAGATGTGGCAGGTGAGACACTGTGCCATTTAAACTTGACAGCTGAGTGGGAATCAGGCTTGGAGAGCTGACTGACATCTGGAGTCCCTTGATCCCTCAGTGGATGCACCCACTGATGTCCACAGCCCAGTGCACTCCCAGCCAGCGGGGCCTGGATGGAGGTGGGTCCTGGGTGTGCCCTTGGAGGCTACGTCTCTCGCTGGCACTGATCCCCACTTCTGTTTCCCAGGATCCATCACCCAGATAGCTGTCTTGCCATGACGTTTCTGTCTAGGAGTCAGCCGGCCACTGACTGACACCTCAAACCCTGAGCCAAATTAAGCCTCTTTCTTTAAATTGTGGTGTCAGGTACTTGGCCCTACCAAAGGGAAACCCGACCAACACAGACGCCAAGCATTCAGGAGAATTAAGCCTGCTTGTGGGGGCAAAGAGTGATCTGACTGTTTTTCCCAAAATGTGGCTATTCCACGTAATAGTTACATTACAAAAACAGGATATTGATGTCAACTCATGCAGAAGAACATCAGTGGGGTTTTTTTTTTTTTTCTGATTCTCTTCAAGTCTCCGGATTATATCAAAGAGGAAGTACCAGCTGTGAATGTAAGTCATGTGAAAACGGGACCAGCACTTGCCAAGCTCCATTTTCATCAAATAGAAAGAGGGCCTTAGGGCGAGCGCCCGGGAAGTGGCTGGACCCTGGCTGTTCAGTGACAGGCTTTGGTTGTCATTGCATTGATGCTACACTGACCCTCTATTTATGCAAGTAGTACTAGTTTTTGACTGAAAATGACAATGAAAGTTTCCCTGCTCAATGAAACTGATAAACAGTGAATATATTGAAGCAAAATATCAGTAAATCTAATGTAAGTATTAAACAGATATGGTTAAAATCGTGACGGTAGAATATGAATGACGGAAGTAGGAGAAATGCTCAGAAAATGATTACCAAACCTTGTTATACCATCGTGTAAAATCTGCATAAAAGTAGGAAAATGAAGAGTCATTGGAACCGAACTGTGTTCAGGACTTTGCTGGGCTGCCCCCCACGCCAGATTTCTCAGTGTCATCCAGGGTGCTGGAAGCAAGTACCCAGCTCACATTCTACAAATCAGGCTTGCCCTAGGCTAACTATTAGGGTCTGAGCTCTGCCTTCCCAACTCTTTTGGGAGGCAAAGTCATCCTTCTCCTCATCCAGGTGCCCTCAAGGGACACTTAGTTTCCTGCCTTCCTCCCTCCAATGCTAGTCTTTGGTTTTCTATTCACACTAGGAGACCAAGGCTTTGTAAGTGTGTAGTTTGCTGCTGAATTCCCACAAGGACCGAAGCATAAAGGTGCGAAGATCTGTCTCTCAGGTTGCCTTAAAATTTCAGGCTGTTTTTTGCAGATGGGAAATTATACACTCTGTGCAGCAGTTCTAAACTTCAGAAAATAATTCACCTTTCACAGTAATATAAGACCTACCTAGCTAGTCAAAAATACTTTGTTGCTCCCGATCAATCCATGAGGCTGATTCCCCCGTATCTCAGGAGATAACTATTAGTGAATAACATTCCTTTCCCCGCACTCCTATGGTCTACAGCCCTGATAATATTTCTCAAGTTATGCTTTTAGCATCATGAATATAAAGCAAAACATTCAGAGATTTGCTTAAAATGCAGATTCCTAGGCATTCCCCAAGCTTTCAAATTGAAATGCCAGCAAATGGGGCCTGAACAAGAGAGTCCAAAGACATTCCTCTAGTTATTCTCATGCAAGCTAAGATCTGAGTCCGCACTACCAAGGCCGCTTTTTATAACACAGATCAGTAAAGCCCACAGCCACATGGCTTCCCAGAGGAGTCCACTGAACTCTGTCTGGATTCCCTGACACTTTAAAGGCTGTTGTTGTTACTTTTCATTTCTGTGTGTTTAGTTACCAAACCAAACCAAATGAATGAAAGAAGAGGAGAGGGCAGAGGGACAAGGCAATAGCCAGCAGGGTGGGGCGGGCAGCTGGGTGCCGGAGGACAGCAGCTGCTCCACAGGACCCTGGACAGAATGGGAAGGACCCTTGGCTTGGCGAAGCTCCTGCTCTGGCTCCTGAGCTGTGCTTAAGTGCAGAGCCATTTTGTTGCTAAGCAGTTAATGCCACAAAGGGACACAGAGTGCCACTGTGGACCTGACCCCCTCTCACTTCCAGAGTGATCTCCTCCAACAGCTGACACCATCTGGAGAGCCTGGGAGTGCACGAGCACCGGCTTCTCCTTTGAGGTCACAGCTCCCACGGCTCACGTTGGTCACTTCGCGTGAGGGAGTTTAATACGAAACACGGTGTTTTCATCCCTACATGTAGGGAACAAGGCCAAAGCGGCTAGGAAACGTGACACATGTTTTTAGTTTGTTTTGTTTTGAGCACTTGACTGGACTGGATAAAATACAGATTCTTTCAGGTCAGTCAAAAGGTCCTTGCTCACAACAGGCGTTTCAGCCCAGAGTCCATGGGACAAGTCACAGCTGCAGTGACAGCATCTCAGACTTGAACTTCAGGTCTGGAAGTGTGGCATTCTCTACAACTAAGGAAGAGCAAAAATACAGGGTTTGACAAAAGGTGATGCATGTACTTGCAACCCCTGTAAATTCAAATGTCCATTCCAGATAGCTTTTTTTTAGATACCATTTTCCCCCTGAAGAGCAAAATACTTTTCACTCGAATGCGAAAGATTATCTTCCAAACTTCAAATGGACTCATAGCTTCAAAAGCACAGGCGGATTCATGGGCACAGATGGCTGCAGCAGAGGATTTCGGCAGGTGACACATTGAGAAGAGCAGGGGCAGAGTTAAATGAGGACGCTAATGATGCATTAGCGTAGAGTCCTGGAATCACGTTTGCGAGAACTGTAATGACTGGGGAAGTGCTCGCGAGCTAGTATCACGGAGAAAACGCCAGATGCCAAAAACTGTGATTCAAACAGTTTTTACATGCACGTTTTTTGTTATATTTATGTGTCAGTTTTACTGTACTTGTTTACATACTATCTACTGGCAGAGTGGCAGGGTTGTAGTCACTTGACATATTAATGCTTGTCTACTATGTTCTTCTATATTTTGAGTCGTATACAAAATGTTACACATTAAAATAGAATTTAGATAATATCCAAATAAAACTTAAAAACACTTAAAATTGATAAAATGCAAATGTTTTAAACATTATTTTAAAAAGTGTACTTTAAAAGCCATAGTTCAGGTCTTACTGTTAGAGTTCCAATATCAACAATGGGTGATTAATTTAGAGGCACTGTACGGACTTATTTCCAAATTTTAATAAACGTATACTAACAAATGAAGAAGAAAGCTAAACCTATCTATTCTTTATGAGAAAAAGCATGATTAGAATAATCAAAGAAAAATCTTTATTCATTCCCATGAATGTGTTTCACAATAAAAAGTTCTGGTTTTGGACACACGTACACACACCAGCATGTACACACATACTATCATACTGATGGCGAAGCCGGCAGACTGATTCGGGTCAGTCTATCCCTGCTTCCTAAAGATTGGAACCTGACGGACTTCACCATGTGGAAGATCAACGTCGGCCAATTACCTGGAAAGTGCACCGGGCAGAGCACTGTACTTGGACAGGTTTCTGAACACAACTTCATCATCCCGTGGCAAATTATAGGGTTTTCTTTCCCGATTCATGTAGCTCATAATTTCATTTTGCCACACATACTCTCTTCCTGTGGACCCCATGGCTCATGGATCTGGGAACCTTCTCTTCCTTCCTTATCAGAAGAATCCAGGAATTTGCTTATCTGCCCGTCTGAGGTCTAGGGAGTGAAGCTTGGCTCTGTTTACCAAAAGGAGAACGCTCTCGGGTTGCTGGAGCGCTGTCTTATTTACTGGCTAAAAATCCACAGAGCACTCTCTCACTTAGAGTAAGTACTTATCTTTTGCCCTGATTGCGAGGCCTACACACTGTGCTTCTCCTGCTCGCCTGCCTTGCGGTCTGCGGTCTGGGGCGCCGGGCCCCTGTCAGGCTGGGCTCCTGTTGCCCCTCCAAGGGACGACGTCTCCATCACTGTCGAGGGCAGGCTTCTCATCACTCAGGCTCAATCCAAAGTTGGTGTCTTCAGGAGGGAAATGAGCCTCTCCACCACTGCCCTCAGGACACAGCACATCACCCTCAACACCGAATTTGTTTATATACCCACTGTGTGCTGGCTGCCTACCCACCAGCTGGCATGCAAAGCCCAGAAGGGCCTTATCTCCGTCCTTTCCACCTAACACACTGGGTGAGGCACACAAACCACGCCAGCGTTATTTGCTGGATGGATGAATGAATGAAGTAGATTGGTTCTAAATACAACTGTGGATAATCTCCACAGAAGTTGTGGTTTAAGCTGGAGGTTTCAACCAAACCACTACAGATCCACATTACCACGACTATAAGGAAGCAAAGTCAATTTTTAATCCCTTCTGACTTGAGCCGGCCTTATGCTTTGCCTTTGATTGACAGCAGTGAAATGGGATGGTCCACCTGTCTGCGCTAAGTTTTCACGGGTCTTGTGGCTTCCACTCTTGCTATCTGTGAATCCTTGCAATCCTTTGAATCCACCACAAAAAGGTCCCAAGAACTAGCTAAAGTGTAAAGCCCTAAAAGGTGTAAGACTGCAAAGAGAAAGGGAATGTTCCAGTCAGCCGGCAGCCATGCTCAGTGGCCCACCTTAGAGTCAAGCTTGGGCAGGACTCACTCTTGGGTGTGGGGGGTGCACACTGTCCTGGCAACCAGTACCACATGGACAGATACAGTCTCCAGCGAGCACTGTCCAAAATCGGACTCCAGAAAAGTTGTTATTTCAAACCAGAAACCTTCAGAATGGTTTGATGAGTAGCAGTAGATACAGTACAGTCGCTGGTATCAGATCTGAAAGTCACAACAACAAAAAAAGCCCAAAAAGACATGATGTTGGTTTTAGACCCAGACTCTGGAGAGTCAGGGAGGAGCTACAGGAGTGCGAAAAATTGGCTGTTAGAAGCTGGAGAAACAAAACTACTTTTCAACAGTCCTGGAAACGCAGCAAGATTAGAAATCACCCTGACGTGAACTGGAAGACACCTGTGATGGGCTTGTGGCTGAGGAGGCCCTGGCCAATGCACAGGGAAATAGCTGGTCTCCTTCATTTGTGTGTGACAAGGTAGTGCAGGAGGGAGGTGAGCTGCAGCAGGAATTCTTGCGTTTTGGAGAATTTCTTAAAACCACACTGACCCTAAGACAGCATCTCTAGATGGTAAAAGATTCCAGCAGCAAGCATGATCACAGCATAAGGATAAAAAGCAGTGTGAAATAACAGCATGAACATAAACACTGAATACTGAATGTGACCACAGACCCTCACTTCAAACTTCTGAGAGCCTTTGCCTTCAGGGATTCTTGCAATAGCATGCCTCTTTTGTGGAATTTTGTTCAGCCTCTGTAGCATGACCCACTTTACACAACCCACACACATTTTACATGAATTAGGAAAGACATTTTGTGTAAAGATTATAAAATGTTTTATTTCCAGTCAATATTCATTGAGAACTTGATTTAGAGATAATTTTACACAGGGCTCATCCGTTCTTACAGAAACCCTAACATATATGAATCATCTCTACATTCTCCCACATCAGCAAAGAGTTGCTATAGTAAAATGATAAATGCTCATGGCAAAATAACTTTAATAAATATGCTTTGCTATAATAATTTCACCTGCATATACATAACATTTTAAGGAGACATGGAAATTTTCTATTTTCTCATAAAGTTGGTTGTAGAAGGTGTTGTATATTGTTACATGGCATTCTGAAGATGCTGTTGCCAGATTTCCTGTCCAATTCTGAAATCAAAATTTATCTCTCTCTCTCTTCTTCTTCTAGACAAATCATTGTTTATCTGCTGTGGACAAGCCTCAAGAATGTAACTACTTTTAAGATTTTTTATTTCATGAGAAAATAAACTTTCATAATCAAGTACATACTAAGAGAATATAACTAACAATCAGCTCTTCTCCTTCAAAGCAAAGTGAGACACGTGGCATCCCATACACAAAGTATTCACAGTTTTTAAGTTTGTCCCCTGATGCTAGTTTTAAATTAAGTTTCTTATTTCCACATTTACCACGCTCCCTGGGAATGAACGCATGAATCTTTATAAATTGTTGGAATGCCTTTGTCAAGGTCAGAATTTCAAGTAGTCAACTGATTCTGTCTCGTTTTCCATTCTGTGCCCTAGCTGGGGTCTGAACTCAGGTCCGCTGGTAAGGGCTGAGTCCCTGTCTGGCCGTGGAGAGCCAGGGTAGGTGGGTGCTGGGGGCAGATTCCTGAAGGGTTAGGACTCTGCCCTTCCCTTTCCTTCTCATTTCTGTCTGGTTGGGAGCCCATGTGCACCCCACACAATGACCTGATGCAATGACACAGGCCCAAAAGCCATGGGGCCAGGTGACAACTGATCCCGGGCTGGGATTCTGAAGGGATGAGGAAAAACAAACCTTTCCTCTTTTTAAATTGGTTATCTCGGATGTTCTGTTACAGTAACAGTAATGCACCACATTACCAAATTAGCATTTTTCTGTGACTTTAAGACCTACACAATGTTTCCTGACATGTATGCACCCTTATTCATTTACACAAAACCACTGTTGGAATAGAAGATCTCTGGTCAATTTTTACTATTATAAAAATTATAATAAAGAAATTCATACTTCAGTATTTCTTCACATATCTGATGCTTTTCAAGAAATGGAATTTTCTGCTTCAAGGCTCTTGAAATAAATTACTGTATTTGGAAAGACTGCAACGATTTTCACTTTCATGTCCTGGTATCTACCACCATGCACCTCCCTGAGTGTTAACATCATAATGCAGGGCTCTGTTAACAGGACCAGCAAAAGGTATTAAATGATGGGATGAACTTTCTTGGATTATCAGAAAGTCTAGACCATTACTGATGCTTCCGGCATCTCATGGTTTTGGACCTCTTCTTTCCTATCTGTTCTGTGGAGCTGTGTCTCTTCAGGTGCGAATCCCACACTTGCAAAGACAAAGAAAACTTAATAGATTTGATGGTCTAGATTTCCCTTCATGACAATTCTTACGGTGCAAGCTAGTCATCAGTCAGCTCGTATAGGAATTGGAGCTTTGAGGAGGCAGTTAGAGCTGGAGGATGAGGTCTAAGGATTTTAAGAGCACCCAGAAAACTGTGGGAGCCCCTTTACCATCTTAAGAGAAAGTGCCAGACAGCAGACACATGATTTCCTGGAAGCAGAAACACAGCTGCTCTAGACAATCCCTTCCTCCTATGTACAAGACCTCTAAGGTCCTGGTGCTTTGCTAGAATAGCCCGCATGGACTAAGAGAGTAATGATGCCCAGTTCTCAAGAATCAAGACTGTTCTTACCCAGAGAGTTCAAAACGGAGGAGAAAACCATTCCAAAGGAAATAATCTAAATTGAGAAATGCTAGTGCGCATGGATAGCTGCGGCAGCCATAGCTATAATAGTGAACAAGCTGTAAATTGTTGTCCAGTGAGACTGGAATGGCTGTGAATAACAGGCCTGTAAAGCATTAGAACGAAGCATTACATTAAAATACATGGGAATAAAAGAGAATTTTTCAGATTTTCACATGGCAAAACCTCTATATAATGTTAAATAGTATTAGGATAAAGTACCATTTTTGTACTAAGTTGTAGAGGAGATAATTAAAGATTATTAACAGTAATTAGTACGGTTACAAATGCTTTGTATTTTTTCCTCCGGAAATTTTATTATTTTTGAATTTCACCATATTATACTTCTTCTGGTTTCCTTGTTAATCCATTGGAGTATAGGACATTGTTATATATTTTAAAATGTTTTTATTATTGTAATCATGTTATTTTTAACTGCACCACAACTATCCCAATCTCTACTTAGCAGTTCTTTTAATGAATATTAACTGAAACACTTCACAGAAAAATCCAACAACACTCCTATCTCATACGTTCACTTTTTCTAATATAAAAGTTTAACAGAGTTTTACTTTAGAATCAAAGGAAAAGAACAAGCCACAATGTTTTAAGGTAGAGAAACAGGGCTGGGCACTGTGAAATCTCAGAACCCTGGGAGGCTGAGGCAGGAGGATTGCAAATTTAGGCCCAGCCTGGGAACTTACTGACTTAGCAGGTCTCTGTCTCAAAATAAAACCGTTTTTTAAACGGATGGGGATGTAATTCATCGCAAAGGCTCTGAGTTTAAGCTGAAAGATGGAGAATGGGGGAGAGAATGATGAACACAGCCATCTAAAGTGCCAGTATTAACTCTGCAACTTAACTACCACAATCCGGACCCGTGTGGCCAAATGACCCACATTCTAGCAGCGAGCCCACCCGTCAGAGCTGGGCCTCTCTGCCCTGTGGTGGCTTTCCCAGGGACGGACGGGAGGAGGGCCGGCCGGGTACCTGTCAAAGGACGGCTTCTCCCCGCAGTCGAAGGCATCCTGCAGCTCCTTGACCAGGTTGGCCTGGCCCGGCAGCCGGAAGAGCCCCTCCTCCTGCAGGCCCCGCTGGCGGATGAAGTCCACGCACTGCTCCACCAGCATCGGGGCCAGGCGGTTCCCGTACCTCTTCTCATAGCGCACAGTGTCTTCCAGCTTCTGCCCAAAGATACCTGGAAACGTAAGACAGCACAGGGAAGACGGGAGCACCACGGCTGCAGACCTCATGGATTAGCTCTAAGGTCAACGGGAAGGAAAAGCAAGTTTAACTACCAGCGAGTGCCTGACAGCTGCTAGTTCCCATTCTTACACCACCAGTTTCCTTAGATGCAGTTCTTCAAAAGGAAAGAGTCACCTCGTGCTGCCCCTTCCCTGTTCTGTGCTTAGCTACAAACCCAGCCAGAACTACTGTTTGAGGCAGAAAAACATCTTTACAAATATCATTTTAGTTTGGGGTTTTTATAGTTTTATTTCCTAGGAAAGAAACTGATTTCAAAAGACAAAGATAGGAATGTTCTCAAAATGTGTGTTACAATTTAATTTTCTTATGTTTTATTTTATGCACAATTTGCACTTAATTTAAATTCTATGCATTTCTCTTTTCCGCTTTGTTTTCATTCAAGATGTCACGACTAATGAAAATGATAAAGCCAGGAAAATAAGACATGTTAAACAAGAAAGCGGCTCAAGGGCTGCAGGAAGTGGGCGGGAGGCAGGGGATGGCGGGAGAAGGGGCTAAGCCAGGTGCTACCTGGACCAGCTCCCCGGGGGAGAGCAAACATGAACCGCACACGTGCGCTAAAAAACTAAAACAAAAAATTAAAATTAAAAGTATTTCCAACAGTCTTTTCCCTTTCAAACCTTACACGACAGACTCATTTGAAACAGAAAACTAAAATCAGGAAGCAGTGAAGTCCAGAAGGGAGGAGGATGGTTTAGCCTGGCAGAGGGTACTACCTCACCAGCACTTGTGACGATAAAGGGCAACACAACTCTGCATCACTTTTACAACTGCTTGTAAAATGTCTCTCAGCACACACTCCTCGTTGTAGGTCCCCTGGGATGAACACCCCATCCTCCATCCTTGGTCCCCTACTGAGAAGTGACAACACTTCTCAAATATGTTCATATTAGGCAGTGGCTTGGCAAATATGATCGACTTATGAGAAAAGGAGAGAAGAGAAAATAAAGGCAAGGCACATGTGACTCCAACATCCTCAGATGAAATGAATCATTAAATGGTTTTAATGGCCTGGTAAGTTTCATATAAGGGGAAGAAAAGTAAACATCTGTTAAATTGATACAACCCCCCAAGGCATTTGAGGAATTACTTAACAACTATTAGGCTAATATTTGATAATCACAACAGATACTGCCCCCACACCCCCTGAAAAATCATTTACCTATAGATTCAGCAATGTAAAACTGTCATATTCCAGCAATAAAGACCTACTTCCAAAGGGAAGATTCAGAGTCTAGGGAAAAAAACTGACAAGAAACAAAATGATTCCACACTTGGTATCAAACTTAGCCTTCATAGACTTCATGTATTCCTTTCAGAAAGTGAGTTTTTGGGACCTAATATCAATATTCAAGAGTATACCGAATAGAATCCAAAAACGGTAGTTTTGGAAACCAGTAAAGACTGGAGCAGGTAGCAGGCCCATTTAATTTAGTTCACAGCCTGTATGACAAGCAGTTCCTTAACAACAGTATTCAGTAATTCATCACTCATTCTCTGATATTTTCTCTTGTTATCCCTACTTGGGAAGCTGAAGAATTAAAAGTCTGTTTTACTTCTCTTGAATGGAGGTGCCCACGTGGCAGAGTGCTGGCCGAGAAGTCTCACGGAGACTAGAGAGAGACTCGTTTTGTGGATGATAACAACGGTATCTGTAGCTGCCAATCGCCCCTTTTCCCTGTCTCTTCCGCCTTGCACTTCCTTTTCTGATGCACTGAGAGTGGGAAAACATGACTACCTGGACAGAATCAAGGTGATCCAGACAGCGAATGGATGTGATGCCAGTAACAGCCATTGTCTGCCACAAAATGCAGCAACTGCTATGCATCCTCACAGACTATGGGGCACCGGGAATACTTCTAAGAAAGGCAGGAGTTGGATCTTGTTTGCTTTTCATGGTGTGGAGTCATCACTTGGATTTAAATTTTTTTTTAGTATTTTAACTGACTCACAAATACATAAAAATAGTAGATATATTATGGGGTATTGTGCGATGTTCACGTATGCAGTGTATAGTGTTAAATAAGTTTAACATACCTATCCCTTCGAACATTCCTCATTTTTATGGTGAAAACATTCACAATCCTTTCTTTCAGCTTTTGCAAAGAAATGGCTCTATTATCTAGCCCCATCCTACTTGCAAAGCATGCAGCGTCTTGTGCCTGTCTAACTGCACCTTGGTGCCTCTGGAGCAGCCCCCAGCCTCTGGTACCCACCATCCTACTCTCAGCTTCTACGGGATGAGAATGTTAGAGTCAGCCTACGAGTAAAGCCATGCGCTGCTTCCCATGATGATCTCCAGTTCCGTCATTCTTCTGTGCCTGAAAAGCATTCCACTGCACGCATGAGTAACATTTTCTTTACTCACTCGTCATTCGACGGACCGTTTCCTGAGAACACTTTGGGAACGATGTGTCTGTTCTTAGGTGGGAAGGATGGATGAACATATATATCTCCATTCTTTTGTGCCCTCTTTAATTTCTCTCATCCATGCATCATTGTAGAGATCCTTCACCCTTTTGGTTAAATTTATTTCTAAATTTAAATATTTATTTTTATAGCTGCTTTAAGTGGGAACTTTCTCTTGCCTTGATTTGGGTATGACACTGGTCCATGTAATAGTCAGTCACCTTTAACCCTTACTTTATCCCTTACTGAAAGTGACTTAACAGAGGTACAGGACTGAAATGATTCACCAAACACCAGCAGCTCTTTCCTCAGATAGGTTTTTAATGGGAGAAAAAATAAGCCTTGTGTGTTTAGGTCTTATTACCTGGGTTTTCTGTTAGTTGTAAAACAAAATTCTAGCTCATTCTGTGGTGATATTGGATTTTGGGAGATAGCCTCATGTTTAAAAACAAGGCTTGAAAATTTGTTATGAATGGAGAACACTGACTCTTTTTCTATGAGTCATTTAAAAAACAAATGCTTATTCATCTGTAATGTTTCAATTCCACCCTGCCAAATTAAGGAAATCGTTTTTAAGACACTTGTAAGTCATTAAAAATAACTTGTTGATATTCAAGAATAAATTGTACATATGTACAACTTTTAAATTTTGGATATTCTCATTGGATTGATAAATATATTATGTAAGTTTCCTCTGCATTTCCAGGAGAAAAATACAGTAATGATTTTTCTTCCAATTTAACTTCTAGGAACACTACAGATAAGAGCTAAAAGCTTCCAAATTTAGTTTTATACAATAATGAAAAGCAGTCAAATATACTTTTCGCAAAACTTTCAGGGCTTGCTTTTTGGCAAACAATTTAGGAGATGATAAAAAGAAAGGATATGATTTGCTTTACATATATCTTTTGGCTTTCTTTTTCTTTTCTTTATACATGCAGATTTGCTTTCGTGATAAAATAGGAATCTACCTAGAAAGCTCATCAAGACCCCAAACTTTATTTTGCATGTACCACTATGTACAAGCCCTTGATGAGTATATCCTTCCACTTTTCATCAGAAATATAGAAGTCGCCACCATTCTCCCTCCTCACAGCTGAGGAAAGTCAGACTCAGGAGCATGAATAATCTGCCCAAGGTAGTTATGAGCACCAAATGGCCGAATGGAAGTCCTGGGCTGGACCTTTGCAGCTTTAAAAGCTTTGAGTCTTCTTCCTTTTCACTGAGTCGCAATTGTCAAGAGTCTTCGTAGATTCTGAACTAAGCAAAACAGTGCACCTGCTGATGTTTTAAAAAGCGACTGTAGCCAAGCTGTACCTACGGATGCCAGGCACATCGTTAGCAGTTTACCTGCATTTACCATGTTCAAAGCCACAGCACCCCACAAGGTAGGCACCTCTGTTACATTCAAGGGGCTTGATCCCACAACAAGGCAAGCGATGCGAGCCCCATAGTAAGCTGCTGAGCTGAAATGTACAGGGCTTCCCTGTACATCTGTCAATCATACAATGTATGTGTCATGGCTGAAGGAAGGGATGGAGGGAGAATCTTGCTGCTTCATATGCAGCTTCCTGCCCTGGTTCCCTCTCATCACAAGCCAGGGGTGAGAGTGTATGCTGAGAAAATGTAAATTGGGTAGAAAAACACCACCTAAGAAATGGAGAAGGAATAAACTTTGGCATTTCGGCAAACATGCTTGTTTAGCAATATGATGTGTAAGAAGTTTAAAGCATGTAGACATGCACATGTGATTATAAATTCCTATAGAAATACAGCAGTTTTCTGCTATAGAACTGGCTTTGTGAGGAATTAACACAGAGTTCCTATTCTGTGCATTGGAAATAACAATATGTCAAGCATCTGTGGCATAAAATGTTAGTTGTGGGTTAATCTCCTGCAAAGGAATTTTTTGAGGAAAATTACTGATGGGGCAAGAAAAATAATTCTAAAAACATTTCACTTACAGCCTCCTTAAGGGAAGCAGTGAGATTTGAAATTTTAAAATTAACAACAACAAAAAGCACAAAGGTCACATACTGCCCCTAACTAGCAGCAAGGGGAAAGAACCCACTGATTAGTAGATCATTAACCAGAATCCTCCCCGCGGTGTGGGTCATGCAAACAATCCCAGCTATGCCCATTTAGTTCTCTGTGTGCTCTCAGGGAGACTGACCATGCTGTCCCTGGGATTTCTGGGTGACACTGGTATGCCATGCTTATTTCTCCAAGAGCACCCACATGCTGCCACAAAGTACCATCAGGAGGGACTTCTCACCAGACTGAGAAGACAAATCACACAGGCGAGTTGGTTACATGTGAGGCTGTTTCAGCCTGAGTGTGGGAGAGAGAAACCCCAAGCCTTGCAGGGCTGAGTCCTCGCCTTTGCTAGTGATTTACCTGACCATAGGTGAGCAGCGCGGCTGAGATCCTAAGTGCTTTTTGATTCATACATTCAGTTCTCAACTTTCCTAAAACTAAGCAAATACACAGCCAGCCATCTTGAGCTCTCTGTGCCCTGTAACTGAATATCCTTCTCCTTCCCTGATTCTAATAACTCCAGCTCCATTTCATAACTGCCTATCCAACTACAACCTACTGAAACTTGACCTCTGACCTTGCCATTCCACTGTAAAGGCATTTTTCCGACATTACTACCAACTTCCTGGTTGCCAAACCACTGCCAGCTGTGTCAGGTTTTTGTATTACTTTATGCTTAGCTTCCTATAAAACTGCCAGCCTGGCTCCTCTTCCTGACATTTCTCATCTGCGTGACTCTTGCCTCTGGGAAGGCCTCAGTCTTTCTTGATCATGTGACCTACTATCCCTTTTTCCATTTATTGGTTGTTTGAATTCTGCCCTCCGTCTTATTTTTACTTTATTTAATACAAATTCTCTGATGGATGCCATCCAATCATTCCCAGATTTATACCCTAAGTTAGGCTACTGTGATTAGATATTTAAGTGCCCCTTATGTCTTCAACAGGGATAATTTGAAAACATTAGCAAAGTTGGAATTTTTACATGAGCTATGTCATCTTTTCTTTGAAATCCTTTCTACTTCCTGTATTCTTAATTTGGTTACTGATACCAGCAGGTCCTCAACACCATGGAAGTCAACTTAGCTTCTCTCTTCCCTCATGTCACTTGTTCAACCACCATGTTTGCTGCCTCCAAACTTAGGTTACACAGCCCGCATTTCACACAACTTTCTAAAGAGCAGAACTCCCAACTGAGGTACACATTGCCATCACATTTCAATCCATCACACCCCTCTTTCACTTCATATCTCCCAATGATGCCCACTGGTCTAACTGTGCAATCAAACTCTTGCATAAATTAAAGTTCTAACAATGTGATCTCTGCCTCTTTATCCAGCCTTTACTTAACAGTTTCTAGGTTGCACTGACTGTGCTTCAGACATTGTGGCATCTCCCCTCTCATTCCTACCGTGTCCTCCAAAACATCATTTGTCAAACCACCCTGCACGCTTGGCAGTTTCCCTAACTGGAGCATGGTTAGGAGGTAGGTCTTGTTTCAAGAGTCAGAGAAGGAAATCACACTTTGCAAGGTTTAACTCACATCATCACCTGGGTTGAGTCTTTGCTAACATTCCCACAACCCCCAGCCTAGTGTCAAAGCACGATATGCTTCTTCTTTGATTCCTTAATGCACTGCTCTGTAATTTTTTAAAATGCTCACTTGTACTGCACTGGGTCTCAATCATCAAAAGAGTATTGCACTTTTGCAATTATTATAGTAAAATAATTATTTTACATCTGTTATGCTTACTATAAATATTATTGGAAAGTAATTGTATGCTACAAATATATCATGTGAATTACTGAAGAGTTTCAGTAAATTTCCCAAAGTACTACAGACAAAATGTCTGAACTCGTACTGGTCCCAGGTCTACAGGACTCCAAGGTTCATGCAGGTTGCATACTCATTATCTGAAATTCATGGGGCTGGAAATGTGTTTCAGATTTTGGAATATTTGAATATATGCACTAATATATCTTGGCAATGAGACCTAAGTCTAAACACAAAATTCATTTCTATTTCACACACACCCTATACACACAGCCTGCAGGAAACTCTCTGTCATATTTTAAATAATTTTGTTCACGACACAAACTTCCCTGGTATGGAATTTTCTACTGGCAGCAGCATCAGCATTCAAAAAATTTCATATTTTGGACTTTGGATTTTCAGATTTGGGATGCTCAGCCTGTGTTCTCTTCTACATTAGGGAAGCCCTGTGATTTGTGTCCCTGCAATGAAGTGTCAGGATGGGTGAGGTGGGAGTGCTCTGAAAACATGTGAGGAATAATTATATGTATGAGAACAAAACACAACCTCCATAAGCATACACAATAAATAAGTTATGGCATTGCAAAATGCAACTCTTCAAAAATTCTTAGTGATGACATTAATTTCTGTAAAAACTTAAGGACATAAGTATCCTTGTGTGTTGGTTACTTTTCTCTTGTGGCTGAGACAAAAATATCTGATACTCAAAATTAAGGAAAGAAAGACTTATTTAGCTCACAGTTTGTGGAAGTTTCAGTCCATAATCAGCTGGGTGCAAGGCCGGGTGGCCAGGCAAAGGGCAACAGTTCATGGCGGCCGGAAGACAACAAAAGCAACAAGAGAAAAAAAAGGAGCACAAGAGCAGACTCTTTCTATCCCTTATACTGTATACAGACTACACATCCTAGGGTGGGTGTAGCACTCACACCCATAATCACTAAGAATCAATCAGCAAGTCTAGAAGCCTGCCCCCATGACTGTATGAGGCTTTGGGGTGACACTCAAACACAAACCATAACACCCTAGTTTGCTAATGAGGAGACAGAAGCTCAAAAATATAGTTGTAATTCACACACTGTGGAATCTGTGCTTAGTGTTTTTCACCTCTTCTTGTCTGTAGGTACCATGGTTTGCCACAGAAGGAATCTGCTTTACTTTTCCTGCTGCTGACTGCAACTCTGCCATCAGGAGAGACCCAATCATCAGCAGGACTGTAAGAGCTTCAGGGAACATCCACCTTTGGTAAATGGATAAATCAAAATAAAAGACAACATTTGAGCGCAGAATTAAGAAAGCCAGCCAAATTTTACTTAAACCTGTCTGTAGCTTTCCAAGTGGCAAAAAACTCTTATGTAACTACAAACCTTAAATCCGAGGAGCTAGAAGTCCTAATGAGTCATGAATGGTTGGCAGAATTTTGACTACTTGATAGTCAGAATGAGGACCAAAGTGAAAGAAAAAGGCTTGGAAAAATTAAGGAACTGGTATAGGTCAACAGTGATCTAGTGGCCTGTGTCTTAGACCAGTGGAACAGCTACAGAAACCCCTTATATCCAGGTACTGCGCTGTGCACTTTACATGGCTTTCCTGATTGCATGCTCGCAGACCTTGTGCAAGGCAGCCTTCCTTCTACAAATGAAACCTTGACTCAAAGATGCTACATGACCTATCTGAGACCACTCATCTACAAAATAGAAGACCTGGGTTACACGCATAAGTATGTATTATTATAACATCATCTTTCCCCCACTGTTACCTTAATTCAGACATTTTATAGTTATGCTGACCACTTTCGTAGGACCATATAGGAGAAAATATGACTTCATGTAATTCAGGTAACTGCTACCTTTTCAGATGAGCCTCCCAGGACTGTGTGCAAAATTTGCTACAGTGTTTACCAAAGGTTAAGTTACTACATGTTTACTAACCTCAAGGAGTCTGTGATTTCAGGAAACCTGGTCTGTTTACCTTCTCATTCCTAGCATAGCTTGATAGAGGTCCAAAAAACTTTGATATATGAACTAGTGAGCTACTGATTTATAATTTTAAATGATACAGATTTAGGTAGTAACATTTTTGTTAGAAAAATAATTTAGAAAATATGATTACAATAGTAACTTCTAAAGAGAATGTTGCTGGGATCCACCACTTCTACGAAACTGTCCTATTTTAATTCAACATTGCCTATGGATTAGCAAAAAAAGATAGGTAGTAATATAGCACTTTACCAGGGAATGATCAGTCTTGAATTCCTGATTGAATAAATCTATTGCTAGACTTCACTTCAGGAGGATGTGTGTGTGTGTGTGTGTGTGTGTGTGTACAAATGTTCATAGTCACTTAAGGTGGCTACAAGGATGTTTTATTTAAGGGGCATAGACTAAGGAACATTCTGGGCTTGATAAAGAAGCAGAAGTCAAAGACATCTTGTTCAAAGGGTCAAATCTAGATGAGAAACGGAGAAGAAGGCATCACAGCAGAGGAAAAGGAGTGAACAGAGACAGACGTGGAGCAGAGTGCGTGTGTAGGGAGAAAATGTAGGTCAGTCAGGAACTAGGGAGTTTGCACAGTAGGTAACAGGTGTGACTAGTTAAAAGGCACGGCTAATTATTTGAAAGACCTCTTCCTGTGGGCCATGGGAGCTCCTAAAACCTTTTGAGATGTGGAATGTTGTTTGACAGCATGTTTTAGGAATACATATTCATCAGTGCTTTACAAAGTGGACTCTGGGTATCAGGGCTCTGAAGAACATTGGTGGTGGGCAGGGTCACTACTTAAGGTACGTTGCATGAAGGAAGCAATTGAAGACACATCTAGACAACTAGGGAGATGGGAGCAGAAACGGGCTGAGTCTGCAAGGAGCACAAACGGTCGTGCACGACCTTTAAGTGGTTCTAGTGCACAGAAAGCCACTGGGGAACGGGAGGTGATTTAGACCCATGAAAAAGAAATTCACGGGAAAAGTAAGGCAAAGTTAGAGTTGAAAAATTTCATTTCCTGGGACAGCAAGTCATCTAGCCCATTCTAGTTAAGCCAAGCGCTCAAGAACCAATACGTATACCTTCCTGTGCAGTCAAAGCATAGGCTATGGGCCTGATATTAGTGGTACAGAAGTAATGAAAATACATAGGCTCAAAATCCACAGTGAAAATACATTGTAATCTTCCTCTCACCACAACATAAATGCGAAGTACCACATTCCCCAGCTTCCTGCCTAATAGATGTTTCTTAGTTCCTGGGTTTCTAAGACCACTGGGAAACCTTTTCAGTGACCTTAATTAGTATTGGAACAAAGAAAGAGATGAAAAGGGCAGTAAAGGGCAAAAGAGGTCTGCAAGTGACAGGCACTGTGCAAAAGGAGTCCTGACGGCCCAGCAGCAAGCTCCGCTCCCACCAGGCCGCTGGGAGAGTCTTTCTGAAGCCTGGACACTTTGGAGTCTCCTCTTCAGTCGTTCTGCCCTCAGCAACAATAAAAAATATGCATGTTTAAAATGTGGATCGGGGAAAAGCAGCTACGTGCAATTTTCCCTTCTTGGCGTTTCTGCTAGCTTCACAAGCATTCCTTGCTGGGTTGCTTCAAATGCTGATGCCAGGACAGCCCAGAAACCAGTCCACTTCTGGAAACACTTAAGCAGCCAGGCGACTTAAGGAAGCACAGAAAGCACTCTCTTCTCAGGGTGGCACTGCACTGGAAAGCAGGCAGGCAGCAGTGGGCGACAGCTGGGTACCTGGCTCCCCCAGGCCTCTGTGCTCATGAACTCAGCAGCAGGGGACCGGGCAGGGGCGGCTGAGGGCTTCCTGCACCCCCCTTTCCTGGTCATCTGAACATTCTGTAACACAGCATACAGCCTTGCAAAGGCGCCCTGGCTCAGTCCTTTCAAGCCCTGAACATTCCCCAAGCAGATCTGTCTAGGAAGGACGGCACCTTAAAAAGCTGAATGGTGGTGTTCTTCCCCACGTCTGCAGCCCTGGTGAGGAGTGGGGGGCTCTTTAGGGCGCAGGTGCTGCCTTTTCCTCCTGGGGTCCAGGAGGAAGGGAGAGGCCAGGGGAACCGAAGCCATTCCAGGGCCCATCACAGGTCCACCATGCCCCACCTTGGAGAGGTGAGAGGGTGAAGCAGAGGCATTTTGGTCTGCAGAGACGACCCTGCAAACATGTCCTGTAACTTCTAAGGGACGGGAAGCTAGAAGAAAGGGATGTGTCCTTCAAGTGTCATTTGCAATTTCTCTACCACCAATGTCATCTGACAGTATTCATGAAATCCCCAAAGATCTACAAAACATGAGATTAAACCTACGTATCTCTCATTTAATTTCTTTTATGAATGAGACAGGATAGGAATTTCTGGCTGACAACATGTGACTGTGTTCATAGCCAGATCATAACTTCTTCAAAGAAAAAGACGCAGAAGAAATAAAGGGAATAAAAAAATTTCCTATATTTTGTGCATTTGATATTTCTTAGTTTTTTTCTCATTCTTTTTTTGGCTACTAAGAAAGGAAAGTTACCTAGCAGGTGGCAAAAAAAAAAAAAAAAAAAAAGGGAGGAAGGAACAACCCCAGATGCCATGTAGTTCTGCCCCTGACCAAATTATTGGCTTGCCACGCATGGCACTAAGATCATAATTACCTGGTTTGTACTTAACACAGACATTCCACTTACTTTCATTTTAAAGCAAAAGGAAACTTAAAGCTGTTTTCAAACATAAACATTTTCTGAAAACAATGCATTTTACTCAGGCCTTGACTCCCCCAGGTTAAGCCAATTCAGGAATGTTAGTTTGTTTTATCAATCAAAAGTTGTATTTCCCCACCCCCTTTCCTGATGGTAGCTCATCTCTCTCTGCTTTCCCAAACGCATTTCACGATGTATCTGCACAGTCCAGGGGATTCTTATTTCTAGCCCATGTTAATCAGTATATCTGCAAGTGTCTTCACAGCGTCCCCAGAGATAATTGGCTTCTGTAAACCATCCCTGCAGGGGAGGTGAGGTTAGCAGAGGCAGCCAGAACCGAGGCAAAGCAACAGGACACATTGCAGGGACTGCCGTGGACCTGTGTGAGGACCCAGGAGGTGGCTGCTGGGTGGGCGCCCAGGAGGAGTCCCAGGGAGGCGTGGCCCCCTCCTTTCAAGATATCAGCCCCACTTGTTCAGTTCCCTGTCTGTCAAGATGACCGCTAGAGGACCACCGTGTCTTACACCGCACCCACACTGCCCATTCACAGATAGTCACACACACATCAATATGAGCCCTAAGAAATACGCGCAGACGCCAAGGACACGCCCAAGTTCCTCTTGCAGTTTTAAGTTTCCAGCCTCCTGGTTCACCTGAGCATACACAGACCTTACAGCATCAAAGAATGCAGGTGTACTTCTAAGAGAACATGAAAATGTCATTTACCTACCTTTTCGAAAACTAAAGCACCGTTTGATTCTTCTGTATGTAGTTTTGGGGATGAAGGCAGCTGGAGCTAGGGCCCCTGAGGGGCGTCCCCCAGAATTCCGGTCTTCAGGCATCATTCAGGTCCTGAGTTCCAAACCAGCGCAGGTGCTTTACGCCCCGCCTCTGGGCGGAGTCCTGCCATCTCTCCTCATTTTGGTTTATGCGTCACCTTTGAAGTCCTGATTCCTACAACTCCAAGATATTGCTCAGCCAGATCCTGGCTTATGGATAAATCACCAACTCTCCTTTTCTCCTTTCTGGCAGAGAACTTCTTTTCCTTTGGCCTAATCTAGGGAGATGCTAACGTATTCTTGTTTTAAGTTTCTGCAGACATTCCGAAATGTCACAGGCAGAGAAGACAGCAGGCAAGCTGCACCACCCATTCAGACGGCAGGACCTGTTTGGTTTGTTTTGTTTTATTAAGAACCATCCCCTCCGCTGGCTGAGATTCCTCTGGAAATGTCAGCTGACAGCCTTGTGCCCGGGGCAAGGAGCGACCACAGAAAGGTCCCTGGGAACACTCAGGACGGTCCTCGCTGGCTCCTTTCATCTGAGCGGAACGGGAGGGGAGTCAGGGCACCTCGTCCAGAAAGCGTTTCAGTGAGGGAGGGAGCCCTCGCCCCGGCCTCCGCGGCCGGCTCACAGCGCCTGCATCCTTCCTTGCTCCCCGCGGGCCTCCATCCTGTCCTCCAGCTCCGGGAGCCACAGTCGCCTCGGAGCAGAGCGGTGCAGAGCCCATTGGGGAGGCGCCTGGCGCGGAGCAGACCTGCCCCTCCTCCGCTAGCTCCCTGCCCAGGGAGACGGGGCGGGGCTGGCGAGGCTGCGGCGCCTCCTGCCTCCTCACAGCTGTGGCTGCGGCTGCCTTGGTGCCCACTGGTGGGTCACATGCAGCAGGGCTGGCAAACACGCGGGGGAGTGAGTGCCCGCCGTGGGGAGCCTCTGCCGCTCTCCTGATTTTGCCCTGACCTGGGCCCCGCCTTGGGCAGCACCTTCAGGGTGCTCCAGGGTGCCCACCCTCATTCCTGCTCAGTTATTCTCTTCCTGTCCAAGACATCTTTTTCTGGATCTATGCACCTGAACCCATTTGCAAGCGATAATTTAATGTGCAGGCCCTCAAAACACATGTGTCGTGTACATGTATGTGCATGTCTATAAAATAAAAATATTCAATCCAGCAGCGAAGAATCTGCACTGAGAACTGTAGGACGAGCCAGTGGTGCTTATGTGTATGCTGAACACACATGTTTTTCCCACCCCAGCCCTCAGGCCCCCACCCCTTCAGCCCCACTCTCCAAATAATTTACTCTGCCGGTTAATCATTCATCCGCTGGGCTGCTCCATCTGCACATCTAGAACGCTAGTGCTTTAACCCCAGCTGACCCCCCAACAGCCCTTCTTGGTGTCCCCGACACTCAGGACGCAGCCCAGGAACAGCAGCCCTGATGGGTCAGAGGGTGCCAGGGGAGATTCCCCACCACTGCTCCACCCCACAGGCTCACACAGCCTGCACAAGGCAGGCCCCAGCGTGTACCATGGCACTCCCAAGTGAGACGCAGGGCTCCCCAGGAGTCACCCAATCCGGCCGGCCGGTGCATGGAGCGTGCACAGGATTTGGGTAATCACAAGGTTTTCGAGCTAGGAAGTTAGAACAACTTTATGCAGTTTCCTAATTTTACAGGTAATGAAACCAACGGTGAGGAAAGAAAAAAGCAGAGGCCTCATCACATGGCTGGTCTGGGTCTCAGCAAGCAGTAAACCTCTGCTTGGCCGCCGCGGACGACACACAAGGTTACTCACAATGAGGGTTTACTGTCTCGCTGGCTCTCGGACTCACCTCTTTGGTAAGGAGACAGAAATACATAAGAGGAACTGATTTTGTGAGTAGCTAAGTAAGGCTAAGCACTGAGATCTAATGGAAAATTAGTGGATTCTCACAGCCCATTGGTCCTGGGCTACACACTTCCATGAACACTGCCCGGAAAGCAACCAGGAAGAAACCCAGTGTTAAACACAAAACGGAGAGACAGATAGACAGACAGACAGACAGACAGAGTCAGAGAGAGACAGGGAGAGACAGAGATAGGGAGACACACAAACATACAGACAGGCAGAAACAGAGACACAGAGAGAGAGAGAGACAGAGTCAGAGAGAGACAGGGAGAGACAGAGATAGGGAGACACACACACATACAGACAGGCAGAAACAGAGACACACACACAGAGAGAGACAGAATCAGAGAGAGACAGGGAGAGACAGAGATAGGGAGAGACACTGAGACAGACAAACAGAGACAGGGAGAGAGAGAGACACAGAGAGAGAGACAGACAGAGAGACAGAGACAGAGAAAGAGAGAGAGAAAAAGACAGAGACATGGAAAGACAGAGACAGGGAGACAGACACAGGGAGACAGATGGAGAGAGACAGGGAGAGACACAGACAGAAAGAGAGACAGAGAAAGAGAGACAGAGAAAAAGACAGAGACAGGGAGAGACAGAGAGAGAGACAGAGACAGAGACAGAGACAGAGAGAGAAAGCTAAGTTTTTCCAAAGCAAGTAAAATGTTTAGACATTCTCATTTTTGGGTTTACTTGTTAAATAAACACTCTCTGCATTGTTAGCAGGGAAATAACCCTTACGGGTGTTTTTAAGCAGACAGCAGAAAGTTATTTAGATTCAATACTGAATTTTGACAGTAGCCTAACAAGTTAAAAGGGGGTGCCTACTTTTCACATTTCCAGTGGTTCTCTTGCTCCATCTGAAAGTTTGTTATAAGACTGCTTTATTTGATGAGAAGACCTAGGACTCTAAAGTTCTGGATTTTGTAATTTTCTCCACACAGCTCTTAATTTCTAGGCAAACACTTTCGGTTTAATCAAACATCCATCATTATAATGCCAGAGAGTGAATATTTTACATGTATATCTCAGCTAAACCAAGACAAATTTGAGTGTATCACAAAGAACTTTAATTTTTAAGAACAAAAATTATGAAACAGCCTTAGTGGAATCATTGCCAGTTCTATAACAGATGTGTTTAAAATGTAAAGTTTCTGAATCAGGGTGATGACATCACTTTCTCTTACAAATGTCATAGGTTCTGGACGGTTGGTAGAGAGCAAGGCCTCTTTATTTAGGATTAAAAAGGTCGGGGCTTTGTAACTGAGGCAGAAAAGGAAACGCGTTCTCTCATGAAAGGTAGTTATGTCAAATCAGATATTTTTAATAGTTTTATCGAGCTGTAATTCACATACTGTAGAACCCACTTATTTAAAATACATGATGCAATGGTTTTCACTGTATGTACAGATGTGTACAATCACCACCAGTGTCAGTTCTAGAGCATTTTCATCTTTTCAAAAAAATAAAAACCCCTCATGCATTGTGGCTTCTGCTCCACCCCACCAGAGCCCTCTCCTCCAGACCCAAGCAACCTCTTGCCCATTTTTTGTTTTGTGGATAAATATCACTGTCCTGTGCTTTCATATGAAGGCGATCATGTAATGCGTGGTCTTTTGCGACTGGCGTTTTCACTTAGAATGCTGCGTACTGGACTCCACAGTGCCGTAGCATGTATTAGTGCTCCTCCCTTTGCACGGCAAATATTAATCCGCCCTAGCGATCTGCAGTCAGCATCAGCTGACAGTGGAGACTTATTTGGACAAACATGTTTTCGGGCAGACATCATGGAGGGAACCTAACCTAAGATGACTATGATGTCACTAGCTGACACCGTCTTAAGGGACCCATTGCCCCCGTGGCCTGTTGTGGACCCACACACTGCTATGTTGAACAGGTCTGCACTGTGCTCTTTTATCCATCCTGTTTATGCATTCGTTCATGGATGGACATTTGGACTGTTTCCATTTTTTGATGCTGTCAATTCAGATATTTCTGAAAGACTAAAAGAGCCTATATTAACACTAGCATCAAACTTTCAAACACTTCACTGTTTCAGATACTGAAAATTACACTATCAGTAAGGGATAGATTTGTAATTGTGAACTTTTTACTACCATGGTTAAGAAAAAGGTCACACTATTTTGCTACGAAGGAGGATGCAATGTGACACTTGCACTCTTCTTTAGGATTTAATCATCTAATCACAAAGTGGAATACAGAACTAAAATAGTGCCTTCAAAATATCCTGAGACAGTGGGAAGCTTATTTTCAGTGAAACCTGAAGTAGAAATTTAATATATAATTTTTCAGTCACATAAATTTATTGTTTAAAACCCAAATTTATAACATTTCTTTAAAATTCCATCAGTGAGAAGAGAATTAATTAATATTAATATGAGTGATTGATATCAAAGATTCTGGGGGACAGTTATCATCTATTATAGTCAATATTTGGTTTGGTTAATTTTGGTTTGGTTACATTAACCAAACATTACATTAATTTCAGGAAATTCTGATACTCATAGGAGTCACCAAAGATTTTTGGCAAATTAAGTGAATGCTTTACAAACTTGCCTTGCAATCTCATAGCAGTTTCTAATTGAACAAAGAGGTCAGGAGAAGATTTATTGTTTAGAACACTATTTCTATTTTAAAATATAGTTGAATTATGAACTTACATAACAGTCCGGAAGCACTCTCCTAGGATAAAGTTCATGAACTAATAAACTACTAGGGCAACTCTTCCAGATTCATAGATTGAAGGTTTAGCCCCCCCCCCCAACTCATTGGGATTATTTATGAGATTTCTGAGCTGGTGGGACTACCTATGATTCTGGAGATGCTCACTGGATCTCATGCATTTTTCTGGAGGAAGTAACAGACGGAACAGGAAGAAAGGAAGAAAATAGCACACTTGATGAAAATAATCCTTTAACCAAAATATCAGCCTTGGCAGACATAAGGCTCCTCCTGGACTCCTGAGCCCCAGGAGTCCGAAGACAGTGGAAGAAAGGGTTCTTTAGAAATTTCAGAACTTTGAGAGACACATCCTCACTTCCCTGAATCTTTGGCCCGGGAAGTGTCAGCAAACTCCTCCTCCTTGGGTGTGTGTCTTCGCTTCCTCCCGAAGGAGGAGGAGGAGGAGGACGGGGAGGAGGAGGAGAGAGAAGATGTGGGGGGCTTCCTCCGTTACTCAGGTTCAGACAGGTAGGGCTCTCAGCCTATGTTTTGCTCACATGCTGCACCCTTCCTTGGAAAGAGCGGCCATATAAATTACCATATGAACTGCAACACCCGAGAGAACTAAACAAGGGTGAGCAAAAGACACGGTGACTGTTCAAGCTGAAAAATCCCTTTCCAAGAAGGACACACTGCCAAGAGTGACGGGGTGAGTGTGCTGGAAGGTGGGGGAGTATTCTGAAGGGCATTAATGAAGATGTGTTCTTTGGCTATAATAAGTCTTTTAATTTAAATATTCACTGTAAGTCTTGATCACCCTGCACTGATAAAAAATATTTATAACAATTTCTGTTAAATAAAAAAATTACAGTGTGTTCTCATCCACTTTATTCACCAGATCTGGTCCTGTGCAACTTCTTCCTCAGAGCCATGAAAGACAAGTGTTCTGACTGGATTCAGGACATGGAGGCCGCCAGGACAGCCCAACTAAAGACACTGAGGAAAGAGGACTCCAGAACTGCTTCAGAAAGTGGGAGGGATGATGGGGTCAGTGTATTCCACACAGGGGGAGGGATTTGAGAGGGACTAATGACAATATGTCTTTGACTATAACATATTTGCAAGAATTTAACCATTCATGGTATTTTCAAAAAAATTTTTATTACATATACTGGCTGTAAATAAACTTTTTGGATCATTATTTTGGGGTCCCATTTTTTTGAATTATTAAAAAATATTTGGTCCATTTATGTCATTTTCTTTTATATTTCTTAAAAAAATGAAAATCACAACTTTTTTTCCCCTCCCTCCTATCAGTTCTACTCATAGCAGTTTTTAGCAGTCTCCACATCATGCGTTTTCAACACTGTATTAGCCTTTTAAAGAAACTTAATATCAAATCTACATGCACTTCCTTGATCTAAAGCATTTGTTTTTCAAACACCAATAATGATTTAATTGTCATCAAAAGTTTGGGTATTTCCTTTCAAAAACTGAGTGTCTGAGAACTTGGATTCCCTCCAAATTTCCCAGTCAGGCATCTTTTGCTGTGTATATACAGATATTTCTACCTGATTTGCATTTATGGTATGCTGTACTGTATACCTCCATATATACTTAGGTACCAGTAGTGTTGAATAGCTGACTATTCATTTCAACATTCATTCATCTGAATACAGGAGATGGTAATAGCAAATTAACTAGAAGGAAGAAAAAATAGGTCTGTTCTACCTTTCTGATTTCTGGGCCTTTAAGACATGCTTACCTCCTCCGAAAGGCCCCCATATGACTCGGCGGATGGACTTCACCCAGTCTTCCATATCATTTTGGGTGCTCGCCATGAGGAGGTAGCTCTCATGATTGGCAGTCATCCGATCGCGGTCGCTTCCTGTGAAAACACACGGGCACATTCAGAGGAAGTGTCACCAGCCTTGAGGGGCATTTCTCAAACACAGACTGGGCCCGTGGAGTCAGCACTGGGCCCTTCCCAGCAAGTTGGAAAGATTTACCATCGTTTCTCAATGAAGGGAAAACTGCTTAAAAAGGAAAGGCTCTTATGTATCCAGGAAGAGGCTGGACACCAAATGTGGGTCCCCAAACAAAGCCTGGGCTTTTTGTCCTAGCAACAGCCTGTAGGCCTGCATTGCCTCATAATCCAGTCCATTCAAGTGCAGCTGCTGACCAGGCAGGAAAGCAGAGACCACAGAAGAAGCACTGAAGGTGGAATCTAGTCCACCATTTGCATGGAAGCAAGCGTTGAGCCCCGTGTGGTGTGCACACACCAGGCGCCTGGGGGGTCCGGAGTGTATAGAGTGGGTCTCAGCAAGAGGGGTGAGGGTGCCCCACCATGCGGGTCACTTCTGACCCGAACGCACCCCCAAGTCTGTTTTCCTGGAAGAGGAATCTCATCCTCCCGGGTCACAACTCCAGAAGGGCACAAAAAGAAGGGAAAGAAGTCATACAGGGGCAGCGTGGGGCAGCTGGCCCTCCCATGGCCCCAACCCCTGGAAGCAAACTTCTGGAACCCACACTCCTGCCTCCTGCAGGAGGTCAATGGCTTCTCTTACATTTTTCTCAAAAAAGCAAAAGAAGCAAACCATAAAGTTAAAAACTTTTATGATCCCTAATGCCAAATTGAAGTGCTAGACTTCCCAAGTGTGCAATTTAATTCTGTAGAAATCTTTTGTTGTTTATGCATTTACCTTCCCCAGTGACTTAAATTTGCCATTTACACAACAAGGACAAACACCCTTGACCTTGAACTAGGTCTTGTGGCATGGTGGCCCACTTCCTCACGTGGAAAGGAGTGTTCTGAAGACAGCTATCAGGGAACGCACTTTCTCTCTTTGAAAATGATTAGTGCTGTTCACAGAAGGGAATAGTTAAATAAATGGGAGGTATTTCCCTGCATTCTGACCACATGTTAATATTAAACTGGCTTTTCAGGTGCTCAAATATCTATCCACATTTAATTTTCAGTAAGCACATTACACTTGTGGGTGTGGGTTGAATTAATTCACACTGAATGCTTTGCTTTATTAGATGTGTGCTAAGTGGATCCGAATACCTCCATGTGGGGCTGGCAGGCTCACACTGACAATGCACGCTCCTCTTTGCCCGTCTCACCCGTCCTGATTCACACATCGCTTCGGCACTACACTGATCTCAGTGAAGTGGCTGAGGAACCAGCATTCAGCGCTTTGGCAGCTGCTGGCACTGGAGTTTTACCTGAGTTCTACTGGGCCTTTCTATGCGGAGGAAGTGCAGTAAATATTGAATCCGGGCTTTTGCACCAAGTTACTGAGAACACCCCTAGCCTGCCTGCCTGCTTGCTTCCCTTCCTCTCTCTCTCTGTCTTGTCTCACTCTTTCTCTCTCTTTTCTCAAACTTGCCTCCTCCTGCTTTGGCCTCCTAGAGTGGCAGCCACCATGCCTACCTCTATAGAGCCTTCTTGATTTGTTTCCCTAGGTTGAGGACAACTGAGGTGAATTTGTGGATCACATAAAAGATCAGAGAAATGCAGTAACTGGAAGCCAGCCAGCTGAGCAACTAGAATTGGTGTTTTGTGTTGTCACACGAGTGGAAGAGGGCAGGGGAGGGTCCAAAGGGCCCAGGGTACACAGGTTTCCCACTGGCCACGCAGCTCAAGGGCGCTCAACTGTCACTTTGAGCAACCTGTATCTAAAAAGCATAGACTCAAGACTCAGGGGAATCCCAGCTTGGCCATTCTCTCTTGGTCCTGCCGTTCGACCTCCACGTACCTGCAGACCTTCTGTGAAGTCATACATTGAGAGCAACATACCTGTGTAGCCAACTTTTGTAAGAGTTGAAATGAAATAGTGTGTAAAACTAGTAGCACTATGTTAAACTAAAAATTCTGAATGTATAAATTTCATCTCACTTTATTGCCTCCACATCCTAAGACATTAGACTGACCTTTGAGGTATCGCATCTAATGACTACTTGGGAGTGATTTGTCAATAGTAACAGGGATTTTCAGAAAATGTTATATTGCTTTCATATATGTGTGCATAAAATCACATTAAAATTATATACTGTCTACATGTATAAAAACACCACATATTAATATACGTATTCATGGCTGTACCTAAATGCCAAAAATAATTAAATGGCAAAGTAAGAAGATGCTCCAGTCCACAGGGCTCAGTATGAAGAATCTGTTCTGTATTGTGATCCACTGCACCACAGTGCTGAGCAAAAAAAAAAAAAAAAAAAAAAAAAAATTGAAATCAGAATATTTTAATTACAGCCTTTGGCTGAAGGATCTTAGCAGTTCAGACAGCAATATCCTCTGTGTCACTCCTCGCTGGGCAGAAACAGCCCGGAGATGAGGATGAGCCAAAGCCCAAGAGCCGTTTTTGCTTGAGAGCAGAGGAAAAAATGAACAGTAAGCACAACTGGCCATTACCCTTCGACTTCCATTTGATTTTTATCTCGCCCACGCTGCTGCCTGTCTGACCCGTAATCTCATTTGGACTGCCCATCACAGATGTGAAATCCACGCGCGAATTCCACCCACGGATACAGACCTTGAGCCTTCAGGGGAGCAGCAAGAAAGCAGAATTAGACTGCTATTTTCTATGAGTTTCGGTGGAAACAGACTCACTGTAAAGAATGCGACTGCAGCATTTATAGAGATTCACATAATCGTTCCCTCTTACCCACAGTTTCACTCTTTAAGGTTTTAGTTACTCTCAGTTGACTGAGGACTGAATATATTAAATGGAAAATTCCACAAATGAACAATTCGTAAGTCTTAAATGACTATTCACATGGAATATCACTACACATTTTCACATTACTGTTGTTAATCTCTTACTGTGCCTAGCTTACATATTTAGTATAGGGAGGTATGTACAGGTGAAAGTGTACTTCATACAGGAAGGGGTCCAGCCACCCACCTGGGCGCCCACGAATGTATCTGCTGAGGACAAGGTAGGGTCACCGAATAGACACAAACTAGATGCTCACTAAAGATAGGTGACTTTCAACTGAAGATGCCACTTGTGCTAATGCACAAGCCTTTACTCCTAAACACCTGGGACTGGGGCCTGTAATTAAAGAGACTCACGACAACTTTTCAGATTCATGATCTCTGATCACTGAACACATTCAGAATTTTAATTTTCAGCCCTGCAGATCAAGTTGCCCTCTCTTGGTTAGAGCTTTGTGGCATTCAATACTTCACTGACCGTTTCAGGACCAAAAACTCATTCAAGAGGTAAAACCTTTAAAAAAGAAAATCACCGAGCTCTCATTATCACTGGGGTTTGCCTTTTAGCCGCCTACGACACACCAGACCTTGTAAGTGTTTGCATTGTACTGTATCATACAAGGCAGTGCACATTCTTCGATTTTGCTTGAACATATGCAGTTTTTATTTTTAAGTACTAGTTTAAATGACACTGGGTTGGTACACATTTGTAAATGACACACTATCTCAACTTTTGGGGTAACTTCTGTTGGGAGTGATGTTTTAGTGCTCTTGTTAAAACTTCAAGCATTTGTGATTCTAAGTGAGCTAAGTAGGCCACATCCTTTCATTTTACTTGTTAATGTACAATGGAATGTATTTGTACATTTCATCCAGTTCTCTGTGTATTTGCATTAAATATGCCTTTATTTTTTACCTTTGCACTTGATTTTACCTATATGCACTTGATTTTCTTTTCTGGAAATAAAACAGATTTTTTAAAGTAAAATAAATACTTGACATGATTAACTTGTGCAAAAATTGAGAAGTAGACTAGGAAAAGTACAACTAATTTCATAGATGAAGAAACTCAATCTAAAATTAAAGGCATGTTAAAGAAACTTAAGCAAAGGATGACACAGTTCAAAAAGCAAGTCCAAGTACCTAACAACTGTATGAAAACTGAAACGTCATTAATAACTACAAACCGGTTAAAGACAATTTCAAGCCATTTTTAAAACTGTTGTACAAAAAGTATTGGAAGTTGTATGCTAAGACATACACTCCCCTCACAGGAATATGGATAATGTTATGATGTGGCCATCAAAACCAAATTGTGAAGTATATTAGTATGAGTTTTATTACTGAAAAGTAAATATATAAATCTTTATGTGACATCTCAATTTTCAGATAGGTAAGTACAATGAAATACACAGTAATTTTAACAATGCCAATCTCTGAATAGCCATTGTTTACTTTTCTTGTTCTACTTTTGTGCATTTTTATATGTACCTCTCTGAGGTTCAACCATATACTTTGAAAAATACTTGTGTTATTCTAGGAACAGTCTCCTATTTGCATGTGTGTGCGTGTGCGTGTGTGCGTGTGCCCCTCTGCACACTCTTCCCATGGAGCCTGCCCAGCTATTTTGTTCTCTGTGAAGCGCTCCAGAGAAGGAACAAGGACCCAGCCCCAATCAGTCACTCCCACCCACTCTTTCAGGGGAGGTAATGGAAACTTTGGTCATTTTAATACAAAACTTTCTGCCTACATCATCCTTGCCCAACAGCTTTTGAACATGTGACACATCAAGCAGCGTGACTGTAACCCCAGGATGCTCAGGAGGGTACCTGCCCTGACATGTCACAAGTCTTTCCTGTCTGACTTGTATACGCCTCTGAGCTGTCTGCTGACTCTCGGGAGTTTTCTCCTGTGTGCTCCTTGCTTGCCGAGAGTAACACACCCTTCTCTCCTCTCCTGGTTCCTAATGGTGCCCTTCATCTGTGCATTCACGCAGAGGAGAGTGCACAGCTCAACACAGCTCTAACAGGTATTGTTTTATGAGCAGAAAAAAAAAAATTACTGAGAACAGGAAATGAGACTTGTAAGATAAAGCCAAAGCCAAAGCAAGCTGGAAGGTAATGACTGCTAGGTCACTCAATGTCGATTCTCATTATTTATCTGTAACATCTTTCCATTTCCCCAGCTTCTGGTCCCTGATGACATTTGTTACTTGCTCCCCACTGCCCCTCAAAACACAGGAGACTATTCCTTGCTTGGGAAACCCTTCATACAAAGCCAACTCATTTCCTCAGCTCGCCATCTACAGTCCAGGTGTGCAAGGCCTTCCAGAGAGGAGGAGAGGAGAGAAACACAATGAGAAGATGGATACACCCTTTCATAGCCTCCGAGCCCAGGCCTTTTTAATCTCTTTCCTCTCTTGTGGAAACAAAGCTGACTCCCACCACTGGGAATGTGAAAGGGCAAGATGGCGACCCTTTGGTTCAGGCTTTGAAGTTCCCTTCAAAGAGAATCTGGTACACAGGGATTCTGCGTCAACAGAACTTGGGCACAGGTGCAGTTCCAATACCTCAAAGTAAGTAACTTCTGTAGCTAGGACTATTTGCTGAGTGGTGTAAATAGCTTCTATAACCAACATGGTTTTGCTGCATGTAGCCATCTTTGTCTGTGCTCCTGACTATGCCCAGACGCCCATTCTAAGAGGCATAGCTACATGTCAGCTGGAAATAAAGATGCCAAATTTGGCAACCATTCTTCACCTCTCCTTCAGCTGCCCCCCGCCCCACTTGTGGAACCTCTATCACAGTCAGTGAGTGTCACACCAGCCTCGTCAAGTTCCTTTTAGACAGGCTACATTTGTATCCAGTTACCTGATCAGAGCTGGGAGCCAGGGAGCCGCTTACACTCTTGGCCTGAGAAGTTTGAAGAAGCAGTGCATCTCCCAAAGAAAAGCTACCAGCTTTAAAACATCTCTTTTGTCCTTTTGGTTACCTCTGTTCTGTGAGAGGTTCAGGGCAAGAGACCAGCACTGCTCAACAAACACATGACATCATGAAACTAGGACTTCCTCAGGGACAAAAGGGACTGCTCCTATTGTGTGTAACCCTTCTAACAGGTGTAGCTACAGAAACGATTTTACTGAACTTATTGTGTGGAAAGTTTCAGAAATCTTATAGACTGTTATGGATTGGATCTTAAATGTCTCGTGTCTTTGAAAGGTCGTGTGGAAGGCTTGGTCATCAGCCAGTGATGTTGCTGGGCTGAGGGGAATCTTCAGAAGGCGGAACCTTGCAGAAGGTAGTTAAGGCACTGGGACAGACCTGGAAGGGGAACACTGCTCCTCCTGCCCCTTCCTGTCTGTTACTTCCTGGTCTCCATGAGGTGCGCAGTATCTCTGTCACACAGTCCCCTCCACGATGTTCTGTGCCTCCAGAGGGCCAAGTGACAGGCCCTCTGAATCCTTTGAATGCACGAACCAAATTAAAGTTTTTCTCTTTATAACTTGCTTATCTCAGGCATTTTGCCACGATAACAGAAAACTGAATAATATAATCACAAAGTAGACTTGCCATTTTTCCTGGTAAGAAAGTAATTGTAAGTTGTCACTAAGATTATAAATGAAAAAGTAAAAGAGTTTCTCAGAAGCAATATACTTGTATGTTTGTCTGCTCCAGTAAACAAACTTTGAAAGACACACAATGAATTCACTTTTCATTTTATTTTAAATGAAAACTGCCCCAAGGAACTGCCTTCACAGGTACCTGAGTTAGCTCCTAACACAAAATCCAGCACAGACCTGAGACCATTTAGTGAATGTTTCCAGCGCTGTTAATAATTTCAAGGATGAAATGTTTCCTCATTCATAACCACAAATTAGGTCAAAACTAGGCTATTACACTGTCCATTTTATTATACCTTTCCAAAAACAATTTAATGTTTTAAGTGGAGCAATTCATTTTTACTTGCACAGCTGAAAGTTTTTTTAAGACTTTACTTTCCTCATAAACCTCCAGTGGTGCCTTGGCTCACAAATGTAACTCGTTCCATAATGCTGATTATGAACCAAATTGTTCATGGACAGAATCAAATTCCCTCATAAGGTTCAATATAAATACGGTCAATCTGCTGTGAAACATACTTATTTCCTTAAACTACAAAACTATGAAGCCAAGTACTGCACAGCACAGTATGAAGAGCAGGAACACTAATCTTTTGAGATGACGCTGGCATGGAGGAGAGGCGGGTGGGTGGGGAGGAGGCTACAGTGTTGTTTAGGGGGAGAGCCCCCCTTCACGAGGACATCAGGGAGCTCTCCTTTGGGGGTTTCCTCGCTGCTTCATCACGTAGCTCAGTATCTTAACTGCCGGGTCAATTTGGATCCAAAGTCTATCTGTGTCCCTTGTTTTTCCTTAAGCTGCATAACCCTCAGTGAATGAGAGACCATGTCCCTGTTCCATTCACCAGTCTCAGCATTCTGTTTTCACAGTTGTGTTGGGGTGGTGCTTCTCAAAGAAATCATGGCGCTCATTCATTTTCGCATAATGGCTTTTATCACATCGCTGCTAACTTCCTCCATGTCTTCCTCCTCCTCAGTGGATGCTCCTCAGCAAGCGCCCTCTGCTTCTTGGGAGTTCATAAAGTTCTTCCGTCAACAGCTCCTCCTTAGGGTCCTCTGCAAGCTGCTCTATGTCCACACCATCAACATCCAGACCCATACTTTGCCCATGAACACAATCTCCTCTACGGCCTGTGTATCAGTCCCTTCAAAGTCACAGCCGGTGACACACTCTGGTCCCAGTTGCCTCCACGATAGGTTTCATGTCTGGTATGTGACATCTTCCCAGGGTTTCTCAATGAGGTTGATGCAGCGGAGGACACTGAAATGCTTCTTCCCACATTAAAACACTTGGTGAAGAGTGCTTTTGTGTACGGCTTCTAGTACAGGCCACCTGCTGGTCCATGGGCTGCAGAAGAGGAGTCATGTTGAGAGGATGGAACTTTATGAAGTCACACCCAGTGTCCATATTGTCCATCAAGGTCAGAGCTGTGCCAGGGAACTGTCAGGCAGCTGGTTGTCAGAAAGATACTTCCTTACACCTCATGCAAACATTCCACGAATAACTGACCTGTACCCCAGACTTTCACTGTGGCTCCCCACGTGACAGGGCCTGGCCTTGTTCACATTCTGCTCCTTGAGTGCCGAGGGCTCTGGGACTGGTACAGCTGTGGTGGCTCAATCTTCAGATGAGCGCTTGTGTTTCCACACAGTGAAAGTGTCATCAGTCCTTCACGGGCCTGTGGCCCTTTGGTGCATCTTCCTCCTGTGTGATACAGCTTCTGTTCGGCATCTTCTTCCGGAGGAGCCCTCTGTCATCACAGGTCAACACTTGATGAGGGGTGCAGATGTATCTCCCTGCTTCAATGAACTCCACAGTCTTTCTCATAGGCTTCTGCGTGGCCTTGTCACAACTGGCAGCCTCACAGTGTCTTCTCACACTGTGCATGCCACTTCTCCTACAGAATTTATCAAGCCACACTTTACTGGCTTTAAATTCATCGCCTGCAGCTCCACTTGTTAGAGAGATTTTCTTAAAACAAATCACGGTATAATTCCCTCAATTTTTCACAGGTCACTAAGGCCATCACCTGCCAGTTGTTTTTACTCAACCACACTATCAAAAGCTTTTCCACCTCTTGCAGCAGTTGTGTCCTCTGCTTGGTTGACATCATTATTCTGTGTGCCACACATCAGCTCCTTTGATGGCATCTTTATTCCTCAAAATACTTGGCAGCTCCTACTCTGAGGCTGGATCAGTCACACCATGGTTCTTTTTCTAGAGAACCTTCTCCAATTCCCTCACTATTTTCTTCAAAACCATCTTACTACGCTTGCTGTGCACGTTTGTTGGGCCCATGCTCCACTGAATAATACTGTACAGTGCTGTGTGCTAAAAAGCACACAGAAAGCTTTACAGCAAAGCACACAGCTCTGCCTGTGACTGTAATCTCAACCAGAGGAAGCCACGACCATGGGTCAGGGCGGGAAAGAGCTGAGGCTGTGTTTTGTTACACTGGGGAGTTCGTGAACAGAAGCAAACTTTTGCTGAACACTTCTGTTCCTGAACTGAATTGGTTGAGAAAAGAAGCATTCCTGAACTGAAGTACTGCTGTAGTTTGGTTCTTTATTTCTGGCGAAACTCTAAAGATGAATAGAAGGATGTAAAGTAGTTTTGAAGTATATCAGAGGAAACAAGGTGGAAAATCATTTTTCCCATTCCATGGAGACATACTTGGAAAGTAAGTAGCCATGAGACACCAACAACAAATTATGGGCTTCTATGGATACTATCATCTACTAATAAATAGCAACAACAATAATAAAACAGCACACAACTCGCAAAATGAGGCCAAACAACAAATTGGACTCATATTTAATATTTATTTTCTTCATTAAATTTTGTATGCGAAATACACTACGGAAATTTTGTCATCTACAAATTAAAGTTGTGGTATGTCGTGATGATTAAATTTTTCCAAGTACTTCTTCCCCAAATGTCATTTAAAAAAGAGAAGAGCAAAATTTCCATGCATTTTTTCAACAGAACAGTTGCATAGTTCTACCATAAGATTTTGAATATTTTAAAATCCATAAACCAGGAAATGAGAATTAAAGGCCTTTGATTTAGAAACTTGCATAATTCTATAGCAAGATGTTTTTAGTATTTTAAAACATTTAAAAGAAAATATATGAATTAATTAAGAATCTAGTTGGCAGTAACTATCATTACATCTGTAGTCAGTACTGTGCAAGAAAGACACTATCAAATGTCTCTTGCATTATAATACAATGATAAATTTTAATGCATTGAGTACTTTACTATACTGCTTACATACGTATTTATTAGTCCTCCACTAGTTTGTAATATTTTTGTAAGAAGGAATCATTCTACAGTATTTAGCTCATGTTTCTAAATTTAAAGCAGCTGTCAGTGAACAATTGTTAACCAATTCCAGATCAATTGCTATGCATTAGTTATGGCGGTTTCTAAGAAGTAAGTCTCAGAATATTTTGTTGAGAATCTTTCTGCAGATATGCACACAAATTGACCTGAAAATTCTGTGCTACCTAGAATTGCTTCTGATTTGCCTTTTCTCAAACTTTTATAAAAAAACTTTATTCACAACTGTGAATGTGAAAGCAAATGTGTTGCCCTGATCAAGCACAAATACAAACGTGTGCTGAAGAAAAAGGCTGCGAGATGATTCAGGGTATGACACAGACACAGGACTCCTAGGTTCCAAGCATCATTTGCTGCCTGGGGAATCTGCTGTCACCCACTGTGGGTAACACGTATCACCCCCTGTATAGCACTGCTGTGGGTTAACAGCATGGACCACACCACAAACACTCTGAATAGTCCTGGGACACACATTACTGCACTGTTTTTATCATTCCTTGTATAATGATTTTAGTCCTAAATTCTTTTCAAAACATATTAAATCTTTATAGATGGAATACTTTTAAATGCAGGAGAATAGCTTACTTTTGGAGAAATATTCTATGTTTGCAAATGGAATTCTTTTAATAAGAAAGCAACTGTACATTTATTTTTCAAGTAAATATTGATATTTATATTGGTTGTGTTTTTAAAAGTACCACTGTAATATATTTTCTTTAAACTTATTATTTTTGGTACATTTACTTGTAAGTGACTAGTGGAACTTTAAAATTTTAGAATAGGCTTAAATGTATAGTTCCGCTAATTTTTATGTATCTAGGATTCAGCCTTTCAAAAAGCATAGTGTTCGTGTCAGGCACATCAATGGCTCAGAATGATGTAATTTATTCTGTTTTGGGTATTTGTTTCCCAGATTGTCCTGGGAAATCTACAGGATCTCAATTTAAATCCAACAATATATTTTGAGTTTCACTTTTGTCAGAGGTTTAGAATCTAGTCCTTTTCTTCTCACTATCTAATTAAATTCTTCTGATTGAAATTTTTGAGAAATAAAGGTAGAGCATTTGCTTGGTGGAATTAACCAATCCTTGGTATAGAATTGATGTCCTCTGCTAATTCAGCTTGGCTCAAATCAGGAGGCAGATGAATTCAAATATCTGATGGGTGTAGGAGGACAACAGAATAGATGGCAACTCTTACAGTATTCTGGTGCAATAGAGAAGCAAACAGTACAAAACCAACAGGTTTACTGAGCTGAGGACGTGGAAAGGAGCACACAACCCATGGCGGCTGGGCTGTCTCCTTCCACCAGATACAGAGAGGCAGACGGTTATATGGCCTCTGACTGAAGTGGCGCATGGGCGGATATTGATGACGTGTGAGGAACCCACTGGAATTATGTAACCTTTGACCCGATGTGGTGTTTAGGGCAGGCATTAATGACATGCGAGGAGCTGATTGGAATTTTCTTGGAGTGCACAGGGAAAGGAAAAAGGAAGTTGTAATTGGAGAAGAAGGAGGAAGTGACCTTCAGGGTAAGCATCCCTGATTTGGCCTTCCACCATGTTGAACTACTGCCATAATGTCCTGTAAGTTATTCTAGGGCAAACTCTTTCAGCAGTGAACAACCATTATGAGGTGCGTGTGTCCCCAGAGCCCACACTGACACACAAGTCTATAACTTGTAGCGAATGAAAGGGCCTTTGGAGTCATGACAGTGAGGCTGGGAGTTTGCTGACTTGCAAGAATCCAGAATAAAAAGCATTTCTCTATCAGCGGGTCCCTTAAGGGTACAAACAATAAATATGAGAACCAAGGGTGAGGAGTAGAAGAATTTCTAATAGGTTAAGAAGTCAAAAATAGGAAGCCCTGAAGAAATTGATACAAGGTTTAAAAAAAAAAACCCTCATATATGGGGAGAAATGTTTTTGCTTTATTTTTTGTTTGTTTCTGCATTATGTTGACCTTTATATTCCCCGTAAAATGGTGACAAGCCATCTGCAGGGATATTTTTGTGTATGTCCAAGAGGATCAGAAATGAGCTTTATAATAACTGGGAGCTTGTTAAAAATGGGAATTCTTGGGTCCCGCCCCAGACCAACTAAAACAAAACTAGCAGAGGAAACCCAGACATCTGTGCTGGAAGATGCCTGCTTGTGATTCTGATGTGTCAGAAAGTTTGCGACCTGCTGGTTTTGTAAGGGAATTTGCTGCAGGTCGAGCCTGTACATTTTAGAATTCGGGACTTCAGCCACATTCATCCTGCTCATTTGTATCCATGTCTTAGTCTTCAGTGACAGCCATTCAGTCAGAAAGTACTAAGCTTTAAAGCTGTGGCTCCTATAACTTATCTAATTGCTCATTTGCATTGTAAATGACAACACTTTGCAACTAGTTGCAAATAGTTTCCCAAGGACAATGCCCTTCACGTTGATACTAGTCTGGGGAACTTAGGAGGTTTATGTATTAAAGATAACATACTTTTATCAAAACAGCAGTAAGGCAGCTCATTTTGCATTTGAATACAGATTCATTATTTTTTTGGACCCTAGTGCGCAGGGTTTGATGAGTCAAATAAAACAATGAATTTGGAGAGACACACCACATTTGAAGATCTAAATTAAAATGCTGAATTCCACTTTGAAAACTCCCTCACATCCACTCCTTTGATTGTTTTACTGAATATTGTAAATCTGCAAGACTAACAGGACTATCAGATGGCAGCTGCAGGTGATCTACAGTTTACAAATGACCCATTTGCTATTCACAGTAGCCTTGGAATCCTGGGAAGCACAGCGTGTGCTCTTCCCATGAACACCTCTATGGGGCATCTGCAGTTGTTCCAGTCACTCTTCTAGGGTCCGAAGACAATGGTGATCAAAACCAACCTGCAGCTCAGGGGCCAGGTCTGGACTGAAAATTGTGATTTGGAAAGTTACTGCTGTGGTGATACTAAAGGCAGGGACCTGAATGCAGTCCTCAGAAGCCCACGGCTCCCACAGAGAAAATGTAGCAAGGAAGAGAAAAGAAGGTGATTGCAAAAATCAAATGTTCTTGAGAGGTGAAAAAGAGGATGACTTAGTGAGCTGAGTGTAGACTACTAAATTAAAAACAGTGGTCACTGGATACCCAACACCTAAATCACCACCTTAGGCTACCTGGAGATTACTGATGGCCTCATAGCAGCTGTTTCAATCTTCCAGACTGCACGAGTACAATTTGGACAGTGTTCCTAAGACTAGCAGGAGAGAGGGCAGAGACAGTACAACCCACTTCTCCCACGTGGCAGTGCAGAGCAGAGCAGAGAATCGGGGCAGCAGAGGGTGAGCTGCCCTACAAACGTGGAACAAGAAACACTCTGGAATGTGTCCACGAGTTAGGAAATCTGCACTAGAGAGGGAAAATTTGATGCAGTAGAGGATGGGGCGGTGGGTTTGCGATTCATTTTTATTTCTTTAAAGCCACGCACATTCTTACTTTCAAGAATCTTCACTAAGGATTCACAATTAATATCATGGATTTCTCCCCAAAGTTTGTTACTGTAACATATATGAAACATCTGGGGGGCAATCCCCGAAAAAGAAGTAAGTAGTTTTGAGGTAGCTGTTTATAGCTCGTCTGGAGGCAAAATAAAAATGGAAAGGGATTAAACCCATCAATCAGTTTTTCAAGTTAAATTTTCCTATATTTATTAAAACACAATTTTTAGTGTCTATTCATTAAGGGATTTTGGACAGCTAAGTTAAACAGGGACCAATTTCTTCAAGTAGTATCTGTTAGTTTTAATTTTCACAGCTGCTAATTATCCGGTTTTACATAGCAGCATCTTTAGCGAATGTGTCTGGTATGCAAAAGAACTAATGATTTAAAATGAAGTAGTATGGTAAATAGCTAAAATGTATTTACTCTACTCAACAAATGAGGCAATGATTATTATAATGATTTAAAATTAAGAAAAGCCTTTAGTTTGGGTTTGAATTTTATTCTCTTCTGCAACTAAAATTAGCTTTATAATCAGACTCGCCTACTTTCCATTACCCTCTGTGCCCTCAGTGTGCCTGGCTCTCTGGTTTTCCTGGACTCTGGTGCACTTGTTTGGGAAGGCTGGATGGAAAATTTGCCTCAGGGGCCTGAAACTCGCCCTCAGTTGTGTGGGTAATGGTGCGCACTTCATACAGTTCATAGCATTTGTACAACATGTCACAAGCTAAAAGGGATAGGAATGTTGGTGTCTTGGGATTAGAATAATTGCTACTATTAAGGCACCTGGGAGCATTTTCTCGACTCAGTTGACATAAACATACTGCAGGTTAGCTATTTTTTCATAAAACGTAGACTGTTCTTTTAATAAGAAACGTTGAAATGATTCTCTATATTCATTCCATTAATTATTCAATTTGTGCCTAGAGTTAAAAGTCTTGCTTAATTATTCCACTGTAATAAAGTGATACCAAGAGCCCTCAAAAAGATTAAGGGCTGAAAAGTCACTTGTTATACCCAAATTAACTGTCCACACAGGAGTTCTGGTGAAGAACCCTGCTCTGTATGTGCTTCTTATATAAAACATATACACTAATTTTGGGTTATTTCCACCTTTCAAAATACTCTGCAACTGCTTCCAAACCCTTAAATTATGATGACTTTCCCTAGAAATATGACAAAGGGCATGTCCTGAGAACAACAGGGTCTTCAAAGTCTCACAATTATCAATCTGTTAACAGAAAAAATAAGTATTTAAAAATCATCTAGTTTTTACAGGAAAGTAGTACAACTGACTCCAAATAAGAAATTCTTGAAAAGGCAAGGAAAATCTCCTAGAAAATGCCTCTAGAATTTTTACATTGCATTCATTTATTTGTTATTCATAATCTTTCATATCTAGCACAAATATATTTTTGAATTTCTAAAGCTCTATCATATATTGCATCTGCAATAAATTAAAATCTGATCTTTCCTGCTGATAGATTGATGCTGTGTACCTCATAATTTTAAACTGAAGTGTAATCAGTGAGAATCCACAACAGTTCAACCCAGCATATAATCATTAATTAACCTTTAATGAACACCCACGGGTACACACGGTGGTACTGAAAGTCAGCAAACCAGCCACAGTTTCAGGCATCTCATTTGATTTACAGGAACCTATCAACCTAAATCTGGCTACATTTGAATACAGATTGGCAGACAGACAGTCTGATTGTTAAACTGAAGACAAAATTCCTTAAAAACACCCAGTGAAAAGCACTGGAGTATTTTTTTCAAATACAGCATAGACACTAAAGGGGTAATAGACATGTGCTGTCTCTCCTGATCTGTATATTCATATGTCCCAAGATAGAAAAAGAAAAGCCATATAAAGCCAGTTATTTGCTGAAGAATGTTTTGTAGCTGAAAGCAAGAGTAATTGAAGGTCACTGGATTTCCCTTTAGTAGGTTGTATAAATGCCTGGATGTTAGAAATCTCAATAATTCACATAGTAAAAGAAAAATGGAGCCCGTCTGGAAGATTTGAAGGAAGCAATTCCTAAACCTTTAACTTCAAAAACAGATCTGGAAGCACAGTTGGTTGTAATGATGTTTCTTTAAGATATTTCATGAATAAATGAACAGAAATTTGGAAGATACACTGCTCCATACACTAGAAATCAGTATTTATGGTCCTTTAATATGTCCACAGGCAACCTACTGAAACTTATGTAAAGAACACCTCTCAATGGTTACAAGTGAACATTAGAAGTAATTTGTGTTTACGAAGGCTTTAAAAATATTATGAGGGCGCTTTGAACTACCAAACCCACCTCGGCACTACCTCACTGGTTTCCGGTCACTCCTTCTGGCATCTGTGGCTGGCTCTGTCTTGCCCAAAGCTCAGTCCTCTTCCTTACATCTCTTCTGCATGTTTCCTCCTCAGAGCTCTACCAAGAACTTTCTGTCATTGTCTCTTGGACTAGAAATGCTACTTCTTAATATGGAAGCAAATATTACTATTTTGCGGTGATTCCCTAACACCCCACCCACAATTTTGTAAATAATCCTTGTGTGTAGGAATCCTGCTAATTTGTCCTACTTTGAGTCTGTCACCTTTTCCAGCGAGGACTCTGACCCAGTTAGATTTGTGCCTGGCACACATTTTCTATCCTTTACATGACCACCTTCCCATCCCTAAAAGCCAAGTGATCTAACAGCTTCCCTGCAAAAGAGGACCTTGATGACCTTACCTTTAACTCAATGTTACACCTACCTACATTTATATACTTTCAAGGCACTGAGAAGGGTGAACAAAGAATCTATGCTAGTTAATATTCATCAGGACATTATGATCTTATCAAAGGGGCATAAATAAAGCATGAACTGAACAGAGTCAGATACCCTCACTTATGACACAGAAAATGTACCGCGTGTTAAGCAAATAAAAAACACCCCACAGGAACATCAAATTTGACGTTTTTATGTGTATGCTTAAAAAGCAACTTTTATGAAAAAAAAATCAGTATTGACTTATGTCACCAGGAAGGATTTCTGAAAGAAAGGGAATTTAAGAAGCTGTTTGGGTAAATTTCCCAGAGTCTCGTGGTGCAGAGAGTGGGGAGGAATGAGTGTGCAGATGGCTCAGGTGCCACCTGTGTGAAAGGGCCCCTGGTTCCAGGGAGCTGCCCCGCTCTGGAGGCCCTCTGAGAGGCAGGGCGTCTCTTCTGAGATGAGTGCACTTTGAGGAACGCTGGAGAAGCCTTCCTTATTCCAGGACTCCCAGTGGACAGACACAGCCATGGCCAGCGCTGAGTTCTACCTACACTATGCTTTTCCTACCACAGTAAACGTCCACCCTTTCCCTTGAGGAAGGCACTCCTTAGCCGCTCTTTGGTGTATCCAGTTTGCCAGTGTTGGAGGTTGACCACACATGACTGAAACCCTGGAAGAGGGGCTGCAGATAAAAGAGGACAACTGTGGGAGATGGGTCCTAAACTAATTAAGAACCATGGATACAAAGCCAATTAAGATATAATGGCTCATAAGTAGCAAGCTGTCTGCTTAGAGAAACACATAACCATGCATATCTCCAATTTCTGATCCTAATAAGAACACGGGTATTCAGCATCAGTGCGTCCACACACCCGCCCACACTGGCAGATATGCACACATCAGCACAACACGTTATGGCCAGTAATTATGTACTAGGCAGGAATTCATCTGTAGCTGAGATAATTGAAAAAGAAAAGGTATACAGTCGGAGTCATACAAGAAATCAATTTCAAAAAAGGATAAAGTGCATGAGGCTTGATAAACACAAGACAGTACTTTTTGGCTGTGTTTACTTAGCGATGCAGGTGAGAAAAATGTGTTGAAAATTTAAGTTAATGTAAAACTTTTAAAAAATGAGCTGCGTTTGTTTGGTTATCCATTTTTAGTTGGCAGCTGCAGAGTTAGCAAATGATAACTTGGTCACAGGAGGACTTTTCTTTTTCTTGGAACCTCTGAATATATTAACACTGGAATACATTAACAACTACAAAGGAAGAAAGTAGCAATTTGAAAATCCAATATAGGAGCTTAAGAGTTCGGTTAAGGTAAGACCTTATTTCACAGCCAGGTGTCTGAGTCAGCAAGATTTCATGCAAATCAGATGTAATTCTCCATTCATTTCGCTTTTAATTAACACCAAAGAATCCTTAGTTCCTTGCATAGTCAGTCTGTGTTTTTACCAGTATATGCCCCCCTGCCCTAACCTCAATATTTTCTTGTCTTTATAGAAGAAAAAATGAAATTATCTTATGTCTCTATTTATGGAACACAGAAAAATTAATGGGTCAGGGAATCTTGGATATGAACTTCTGATTAAATACAGTTTTTTTCAGTTCTCCATCCTTCTCTTTACGAATCAATGAATCAATCTACTACCCCCAATTATGCTAATGACTGTAGCATCTAATCTTACATACTAAAAAATCTCAAAGCCAGTAACGACAGAACTTGGAGACCTAGTATTTATACGGGGTCAGTGTGGTGATTTTCATTTCACTGCAATTTTCATAGATCTGTTTTTCAGCTTATCTCAGTTTGTAAAGCTAAGACTAGTACAAAATTTAAGGGACACCAAAGTGCCCAGTAAAAAGGATACATGATATTTTAATAATACGTTTTTTAGAAGTTAATATAGAAAATCCATAATAAACACAATATCAAAATAAAGACAGAATCCCTGCTACTGATTTCTCTTCATGCTTTATGCTAAAATGTCACGATTCCTGATCCTGGTCCTGTTGGTTTGAATAATATCAGCGCTAATTGGTGCCTTCCTTCTCTGTGCCAGTTCTGTCTCCGGAGCACATCACTTCTTGCCAGACGACACGGTTGTCATCATTTATTTGAGTGTAAGAACCAGTATGGAGCATGCAAGCAGCTTTCTTATATGAAAGATGGGTTTTAGTATGCTGGGAAAATCTTTAATGGGTGCTCTGTATGCTTCAACTGTTCCTACCGTTCTGAAATATCTGCGATAGCATTTCAGTGTCTTTCTTTCATGAGGAGAGAAAATGAGAGATGACCTGCACATTGAGATTCATATTTTTAAAAAGTTCTTAAGGTAATTTTAGTGCTTTAAATATCTAGTGCTTGTTTCTTTTTATTTTAAGAAATACTTCAAAGTATAAACAGTTTCAAGACTTTTAAGATTGCATATTACAGCAGCCTCATACTACTTAGCGCTGGAAAATTTAAAGCATATCACTTTTCATGGTCAACTCAGTATAACCATATTCCTATTGAACTAAACCATTGTTATAGACAGCTAAGTTAGATAAAAATGTTATGGGCAGGCTGGGGATTTAGCTCAGCGGCATAAGCGCCTGCCTGTCAAGTGCGAGGTCCTAAATTCAATCCCCAGTACAAAAGAAAAAAAAAATTACAGGCAGAAATAGGGCTGGGCCCTACAAAGAGCCAGTGCAGAAGACCAGATACCTTGCAATGGTGAGGGCGACAGACACCTCCCATTGTGGGCCAGACCTCAGACAAAAGGTAAAACAAAGGCACTCCCATCCTAAGGATAAACATTAGGGATTGCTATTCTAAATAGGGCTCTATCTTCTTGAAGAAGTCAGGAGGAGCCACTAACCCAACCCCCTGCAGGAAAAAGCTCTGTTCTGTATTCATGCCCACTTGCTACATGACTGGCTTCTCCATTTGATCCACATTTAATCACTATTACCTTATACTAATGTTGGTTGACCATAATTCTGTCCCACCTCATGTACACATTATGATTTTTCATTTTCCCCCACTTTGGACCCACCTCACCTTGTAGTTTTGCTCTGTAAAATCCCTAGATCCCTTTGACAGCCCACTCTGGACCCCTTCTGTCTCTCTCTCTCTCAGATGGAAGCTTTCTCTCTCTCAATAAATATATTCTACTCTAAAATTCATTCTTCAGTTTTAGAGAACATGAACTTGTACCGGACATCTGGCAGGTTAGAGTTTCTTTTATCACTGTCAGTGTCACTATATACTGGAAGGGAAACAGTGAAATGTAACTGCTATATCTGTGAGAGACTTGGAATGAAAAAACCGAAAGATTTAAAATAAATACAAAAATAAGAGTTTAATTTTATATTGTAATAGCCAAGCCTTACTAAAACTAACTCTAATAGAATCCAACACGATCAGAGACTTTTAGATTTTTACATCAAAGTGCTCAGTTAATTAGAAAAATTAGAAAAATTATTTGACCTAGTTTTCCTCTGAATATGGACTATAAAAGTGTACAAAATGTCTCACTTAAGAAAAACCTTAAATACAATGTTTTGAATCTTATCAATAATTCAGAAAGTAAAACATACACACACACACTGTCCTCAGCCCCATCCTGAGCTGATTATTCTTGAAGCATACATAGAAGGTGACCTGCGTGTTAGACAGAAACACACAAAGGAAACCGGGATATGAAACCGTCACCAAACTTCAGATCAGTTTTGATTTTCAATTTCAATCGCATTTCAAAACTTTGGTCACAGCTGATTGGCTTTGCTCACACCCCATTTCAGGCAGTGCTGACAGTGTCTTTGAAAACAGATTTGTGATCTGCCCACACTGCAAATCAGGACAAACCGTGATTACAAGACCATGATGACCAGTCATGAGGGTTTTGTCTTCCTCTCTCAGCCAACCTTAAAACTGAGCGGCGGCTAAGAGTTGAAAGGCCATTTGAGAAGGAGAGCGATGGTGTTGTGCCACCCTACTCTGGAATGTGGAAGTGTCAGGGCTTGGATCCCCTCAGTGTGACAACTATCACAATCTCTAATTAGGTAGCCTGGCAGGCTGCACTTGTTAACCATCCCCGCCTTACCGGTAGTCTGAGGATCTTCAGGAATCTGGGCCACAATGCAAGTGCCACACTTTAAAGGTGGCCAGAAAACTGGGACTTAGTCTGTATGTTCTATTGACAGTTTAGCAGATGGATTCACAACAAAGTGAACCATCTCTTCTGATTAGTCCAGCTCCAATAAATATTTACTTTCCTTTTGGCAAATAAATTACTCGCTGGCTGCAAGCTGAACATTCCTGGAGGCGCAGTACTGCAATAAATTCTTTAAAGCAACTGGCAAGTTATTCGGAGCAATAACTTTCCATATGTGATCTCAAATTCTTTAGTGAGCATAAAAATGTACCACTCAAAAGGCAAACTACAGCCTGACGATGTTACTGATCCTACTCAAGTTTTCAGTACGTTATTGTATCTGAGATCCAAAAATACCACGAGAAAACCTGGTCACCCATCACGTGTCTTGGTGATGTACTATATGATAGGTCACTGGCATATGAAGAAGGAAATGTATTGTGGGTTTAAGGTTCTTGGTATTTTTCCCCTTCATTGGGCTTCCAGAATGGAACCCAGCACAAAAGAAATGACCAATACTGTCTTTCTATTTTTTGTCCTCCAATATAATGGTTTAAAGGCAAGTTAATCTCAAATGTTGGTCTATTTGACTTTAATTAGTTTGCAACTCAGATTGGTAAGTCATTTATTTCTTTAATTTTAACATTTGTTTCTAAAACTAAAAACTGAGAGATATGATCTCGCTGGAAGAAATGAAGATAATAAGCCTTGAAAGAAGGCCAAGTGGCTGCACTTGGCAGCTAAGATGTACTCAGTTGGCAAAGGGTTTACCAGGTCTTCCAGGGTCCACGATACATCTGCACCTGAAAAGATGCACTGGAGTGTAAGTGGGCGGGAAGTATTTATTGTACGCTCACTGGATGCCAAGCACTGTGGGTGGTACATCACTTATTTTACTTTGTTTCCCCATTTGAAATTTATATTTTAAAATTGTATTAGCACATATTACTTATAAAGAATAATGCATCCTACTGTGACATTTTCATGTATACATATAACATAGTTTGGTCATATCCAACCCCCAATTCTTGGCAATAATCCTGGAATGTAGGTTTTGTAATCTTCCTACGGATGAGATAACTGAAGTATAGAAATATTGAGTAATTTATGGGCACATCATGATCCATTTCTCCAGGACCAAGGACCACACTATTTTTCAGCCTTGCATTGTTTTAAGTAGGTGGTAAATCTATGACGAGGTACAGAGAAATTATAGAGCTCTGTGGTGGTGGTAATAATTACAAATAATGCATTTGAAGAAAAGGTGCAGCCATTTACTTTTATTCAGGCCACGGTTTTGCTTCTCCAACTCATTTTGAAGATGGTAGTGATGCCCTTTAGGACTCTTGCAAGCCCTTCCTTTCTTCCTTCTTTCTTAGGCATGAAAACACAGCTTTCAGTCAGCTACTGCTTCCACCCCTCCCTCCTTTCTACTTACTCAGTTATTAGTATGTCTCGAGTTTTTCTTGTTTCTAAAAATGTGAGTAGGTAATTCAGTAAAAAAGAGACTTCACAGGAAGTAAATTGAGAATACATAACATCTATTCCTTTGGAGCGGTACATGTGGTATATCAGTGCATTTAAAACACTGCAAAGTTATTCATTCAAAGATATGCACAACTTGTATACATTAGCGTTTCCTAAATTTATTTGATCTCAGGTGGTTACTCCCTTTTCATACTGTGGGACATTCAGTTCCATAAATACCAACATTTTGTAGTATTGCATTGAAATATGGCAGCAAATATCGGAAAGCATTGAAATACGGCAGCAAAACAAAGACGATTCTGTGAAAAATACTTAAAAAGAGAAAGAACGAGGCAGGGAGGGAGGGGAAGGAATGTGGATAGAAAAAGAAAAGAATCGAAGAAAAAATGGAAGTAGAACTTTTGCAAGTGGGGAAGAGAGCAAGAGTGAGAAGGGACAGGGAGGAGTGGGCAGGGTAGGAGATGAAGAAAACAATGCAGATGGGTCCCGAGCACACAGAAGCGCCCCTAGAGAAATGCCACCCCTCTGTGCTGCAACCGTGTAGCAATCACATAAAAACAGGCACGTAAAATTATCATGGACTAAGTTGTGGTCAAGACAACAGCAAGTACTGGCTTAAAAATCATACCTTAATTAAAATGACTTAACAAGTCAACTAGGAGGGTTTTGAGCTCACGTTATTTTATAAATTCAGTATATACATTGAGTCTAGAAATTACAGGGAAAGAATTATGGGATAAATGTACTCAGAAAAAGGCAAGGAGAAAACCAATCATGTGACCTCTACTTAAAGCAAAGAGCTTGGTCTAGCATCAAAATTGACGAGTGCACATTCACTTAAAAGTCTGAAATGAATATAGCATCACCTCTCTTACATATATATGATTTCACATTTCTCCAGTTGACCAATTTTTAAAATGGGCCAATTAAATGAGTATCTAGAAGTGGTGATTAATGCTTTCAGCGCTGTAGTAGGAAGATACAGGAGTTTATCCTTTTTAAGCAAACTGGCCTTTTCTATATAGCAAAATAAATAAATAAACAAACATGAACTTTTTTTTAAAGTTACTAGTATGGTGCTCAAAACTGAGTAGAATTTGAAAGCCTGATGTGATTCTTGCACAGAGACCAGCTGTGGAAGCCCATTCCCAGCCACTCAGATCCCAGAGACCCCTCCAGCTCATGCTGCCAGGGACACTGCTGTCTCAAGAAGGCACCGTGTCAGAAGCGGCCCGCAGGGCGTGGCAGCCTTAAATTCTGCACATGGCTTAGATTTGCGCGTAAACATAAACGTAGGCTGCTCCTGATGGCTGAGCACTGTTCGTTCCCAAGGGCTGGGAAGAGAGGAGTAACCGTGCTACCAGGGCCTCTTCATAGCCAACATTTCTTTTCAAAAGGAAGGAAAGAAACGTTTGATATTAAGAATATGTAAGTATAATTACAAGCAGGTGGACACTGCTTAAGCACCTTTACAGAACATATTTTCTATTCAATAATTTTCTCTACTTCAATTTTATTTTGCACCAATAGGTACCTCGTGAGCATTTTAACACACATATTATTTTAGTCATCTGGTTTCTTTGTTCCTAGATATTTTCACTAACATCTTTATCATCTTTATACTTCTGTGGATAACTTTACTATCTGAGGTGTATCACATTTTTCTACTATCTTGATCAATATGAATTTCATATTACAAGTACAAATACTGAATTTCTAGAATATTCTGGGATCTTGGATAGGGTCAGAAAGAAGCTAACTTTGTAAATTTAGTGTTTGATTTGGATTTAATTTTACCTGGGGGTTGACCAGATAACATACCAAGGTATATTTCGTCTGCAGAGTTTATTACTTTTGCTACATAAAAATAGTTTTTTTAATCCCTGGATACTATTTAATATCCTTTATCTGTTTAAAATAATTTATCATCTTTTCTTTTTCTACATAATGATATATTCTTATAAACAGCAAAGAAAAACTGGTGACCCCGGACTGAGTGGCTAAAGCAGTGACAGAACCCGAATATTGCTGTGGCTCAGCCAAAGTGATTTACTGATTAACTGACCTTGTCCCAAGTGCCTGGGAGGCGAAACTGTATTTTAGTCACCAATAGGATTTTGTTTGCTTTATATTTGCTTTGTAAAAATGCCTTCCATTCTATTTGGTGTAAACCCCATATCCTCAAGATTTTTTTCTTTAAAAATTAAGGTTAAAAAAAAGCAAAGAGGAGTTTGAATCTTGGGTGGTTTACTAATATGCTTATGCTAAAATTCCAAGAAGAAAATCTACCTGGTTAATCATTTGTAACTGCAGAATTCAATGCAGTTATATCTTTAGTCACTTAAAAGCTTATACATGTATTAAATCGCTCCGACTTGGAAAAGAATAACTGTTTAATTTATCTCTGGGTGTTTGTCTCTGTGTAAGCAAAGCGGCCAGTCACCCAAGTCCCAGCTCTGCCTCAGTTTCTTTCAGTGTGTCAGTCTTTATTCACGTCCAAAGACTGACATTCTGTTTTTTGAATCATTTACCAAATGTATTTTTCGATCTTAAAAGAAATGCATCCTAGACTAACTCAATTCAGAGTGGGCACTTCCTGAGTTCCAGCTGCAGTCATCTTGTCCTTTAATTAAGGACATCAGCCCATGCCCGTATAAACAATTCCCTAAGAGATGTGTGCACACATGTTAGTGCATGGAGCTGTTAGTGATTAGTGCAGAAAACAGAGGGGAAAGAATGCTGTGGTCCAGTTAGGCAAACCACACTGAGGTTTTTCCAGAGTCCTGCCTCTAGCACAGGGAAGTTGCTGCAACGCCCTTGAGCTGACCCACTCTGCGTGTGAGAAGCAGGCAGATCTCTTTTCCTACTGGTTATTCTTCAAACAAGAGTAAAATCATTGATTTACTAATAAAAATAGCAATGAAAATAAAACATAGGGCTGGGAATATAGCTCAGTGGCATAAATGATTGCTCTGAAAATTCAAGGTTGTGAGTTCGAATCTTAGTACCAAAACCAAAAACCAAACCAAAACCAAACAAAAAAAAAGGCACTTCAAGAGAAATAATAGTAATTTAATATTTTTGTTATGACTTCCTTTAGGGATTTTTCATAAAATTAAATAAAAGAAATAATCAATTTCAGACATAAATTGGCAGTACAGCTAATGTGTCTCTACTCCATCTTCCTTTTACTCAAACCACAATGGATAAAACTACAGACAGACAGACAGACACATACACACACACACACAAACACACAGAAAACACACTCATCTTCTTTTCTTTTTCCTATCACTTGTCTCTGCTCTCAATTTAACTGCTCATCATATTGAAAAATGAAAGAGGAAAAGTGGAAAGATACAGGCAGAAGTTATAAGCATTGGGAAAGTGCCATAAATAAATAATAAGGAAGATAAATGAGAAAGGACAGACAAAATCAGGGTAGCAAGGAAGAATAAAAGGGTAAGAAAGACAGAAAAAAGCAACCCCCAGGAAGAGGGGACCAACAGTGGGCAGCTGGCTTCAGGGTGAAGTTAACACAATCTTTCGATTTTCTGCGATTCTCTTTCTGGTCCCTATTTCTTTAGAGATTTGAATACATAAACCTGTCTGACTTGTATCAGACTATCTGTTAATTGTTTTCTGAAAATAATAATGAACAATAATGGTTTGACACTGATACCAACAGAGGACTGGGCCAGGTCATTTGTGTCACAATGAACATGATGTGTGATAGTCCACATGTGAAGGGAATTCAGTGCACACATACTCTTTTCAGAAGTCTATTCTTTTTAAATAAAGGAGCTGCTATTGATTCGTGTGAGGCGTGGGAAGTTAGCAGTGCCTTGGGGTGCAGCTTCTGATTCAGCAGCTGGATCCTGGCCGAGCCCACGAGGGGCTGGCTGCACTTCCTGAGCCATCTTTGGCCTTTGAGGGCGGGACTCCTCCTGGAGGGATGGGGATTGAGATGCTCCGGTCTCCTGGGAATCGGGAACAGGGAACAAGGAGACAAGCCTTTGACTCATCCTGGTAGATGTGCGATATCTGAGGTAAAAGGGGAATAGAGACTGGGATTTTTACATAAAGCCCCCTGAAAGTTTCTGGGAGCCCCCGCACCTGCTCTGTATGGTGCTCATGGGATGCAGTGCATCTGCTCTGCCCCGATGGCTCGCAGAGAGGACACCAGGTCCCGTGCAGCCATCCACACCAACGTGTGTGTGCACATAGCCTAAGACGCCACACTAAGATGCCACACTAAGATGTCCAACAGAGCTCCTGTGAGCGGACACAGACGATGACAACTGCAACCTAAAGATCCAAGCGGGCAGGGGAAGGACAAGACGGAAGCACTGCCAGGACCCCTGAGCAGCAAAGAGGGGGCAAAAACGTCTCACAGGATAGAAGTTTATCCGCGTCTCAGAGCAACAAACAACTCAACAGACATTCAATGTTCACCACGCAAATCAAATGTGGAGACAGGAGATGTGGCAGCATCTTAAATAGAGTCACCTGGGAGCCACGCCTACAAAGAAATTCTCCAACACCATTAAGAGGATCCCCGAGAGGCAGAATCCCCAGTAGGGCCTGAGTGGAGGATTCAAAACAGAGGAACAGGAAGTGGCTACAAGAGAAACTGATGGCACTTTCTTTAAGATTCAGGTAGAAATCTACTTTTTAAAGACACTAGGAAGTTAATTAAGAATTAATTGCAAACATCACAAGGCAGTATTAACTTGACAATGGCAAAATGATGTTAGCTGCCTAAAATAAATGAATAAACTAGAACGGATATTTCTGTTACAATTGCATCATTTCATTAAGACTTAGAAATGTGGTTTAAATAGCTCTTGGAATCTGTTGAATATTCTATTTGTTTAGCATATCTGATATGGAGAAGCATGTGTTTTCCAAGGAGTAGCAGCTGTTGCTATTCTTGCTTTTTGTTTCAACAAAGCGATTATTCTTATATTTAAGTTCTGGAAGCCAAAACTTTATATTTAAGTACTCTACGCTAGGGAATTAATATAATTGATCACTGAGGATTGTGAGATATTTAAAAAAAAGCAACCTCTGACATGTCTAATGGCCTTTCAGGGACATTTTGGGAACTGGCATTAAATTTCCATATTTTTAGGTAACGTCGTCAGTTCCACTGTCATAAGTACCTTGATGGCCTGAGTTGATTGACACCACCTATCTCTGGGAAAGAGTCCGATGTCACACAGGGCTAGGTCCAGTGGTTACCGCAGATGCGGACACTCTGATGTCCTGCCTCTCCACTGGATGGCTCTTTGCAGCAGCATTCGCTACATAGTTTGTATCATACCTTGTAAAGACGTTCACGATAAAGGGCTTCCAGAACTGCCTGAGAAAGTGGCAAGAATGACAGGGTATGTGTGTGAGAAGCAAGGGGAATACCTTCATGGGGCCTCGTGTTAGCTTCTACTGCAATAAACTTTTAAAAATGTAAACATTCATCACATATTTAGATACAAATACTTAGTGGTACTTACTCTGTTCCAGGGATTTAGAAGTTAATAAAATAAAGCCCCAATCAGTGAATTTTGTATACTATTGCTATGCATTACCCTTTGTAATTCCTCTGCTTAAAGTCTTTAATAGTAAAGTCTCCAGTTCTAGAGTCACAGATTCTCTTAACAATCTGGCTTTAAACCTATTTCTGGCTCCCTATCAATCCTAATCTCACCGTCTCACTCTATTTTCCAGAGTGAGTATTCTATCTGCCAATGCCTGAACAGATCTCTTCTCTTTACACTCTCTGGCATCTATTTCGTTGCAAAATTTCTATTCAAGGCCTAAGACCTAGCTTAAATTTTTCACCTCTCTAAAGTCTTTACTACCCTAACATGGTAAATGGCTCCTTTTGGGTGGCTATGCACTCCACGACTCATAGTCACATATTATCACCATCCTCACTGTGTCTCCCTCGCAGCCTGTCGGAATCCTCACTGCAGAAAAAATGTAGACATCTTTGTGTCCTGAGCCTCTAGAAAACAATGCCACCTCCACAGGACTCGGTAGAGGTCTGTGTAATTGCCATGAACAACGAAGAAGACAGAGGAAGAGGAGAACAGAGGAAGGCGCTGACCACTGCGACAAAGCCTGGTGGTTATTTTCTCAGGGTGGCTTCCTAAAACAGGGCAGCATTGCTTTCCTACACCCCTGACAGTGTGGCAGGGGAGAAACTATATACACAGCATTTGCTCGAAAACTGTAGCCCCTTCTTCAGTTCATGGGTTTGGGAGAAAAAGAAAGAAAGAAAGAAAGAAAGAAAGAAAGAAAGAAAGAAAGAAAGAAAGAAAGAAAGAAAGAAAGAAAGAGGCAATAAAAAGGAACAACATGGCAATAAAAGTCTTACAGGGTCAATAAAAGATCCTGGCAGGACTCAGATGATTTATGCACAGATAAGGCATTTAGGGAGTGATTCTAAGAAACACCGGGCTGTGTCTTCTCTTGCTCTTCTCAGCCATAAGTGACAGAAGTCCCAGCATGCATGGCATTATTTATGGAAGAGGCTATTTCCATTTCTGTGTAAATTTCAGGAGAATTAACGTGCCCTGCTGTCACCAGTGAGATGCTCTGCGTTGTCTCCTGACATCGCATCCATTCTGCTCTGTAAACAGCAGCAGACAAGCTGGAAATAGTCTTGGAAAGTGGCAGTGTGGTTTTCAGTGTTTGCTGACCCTTCAAACACACACCCTCCTTGTGTGCTGGTATCTGCCGCTGGGCCTCACAGGGCACAGAGCAAAAGGTGTTCTGCTGGTTCTTGAGGTCGTCCAGCAAAAGCCAAGAATGATGTCTCGTGCGTTGTGAGACTTTTCCCTAAGCACAATGTTTCCTCTATGCTTTTCAACATCAGTTACACTGCACTAATTAGGAAGGCTTGTAAAGCTACAGTTGATCTGTATTTAAGGTCAGGCATCGTACTCAGTCCCCTCTTCTCATCTTGCAGGGCACTGTTCACAGGAAATGTGAAGCGAGGCTCCTGTTCCAGGGCCACTACAGGTACACGTGGGATTTACACTGTCTTGCTGAAAATTCTGGCATTTTGCTAAATGGACGATATAGTCTATCCATCCTCTTAAACAGTTACTCAGTAAGTGTACGGGCGGCACCTTGATCTTCTTCACTGACATAAGGGTTACCGCTCAGAGTAGTCAACTTAACAATAAAAACACATCTGCATCTATAAACACTGTCCTCATACCAGGACCACAAAAAGTGAGGTTTACTTTATTATATTATTTGTAGAGAATAATTTGAGAAATATCCTATCTACCAGTTTGTATGATAAGAGCAGTACATAAAATTTTCAAAAATATGTAAAATTATAAATAGCCTACTTTGTGCACCCAAGAAACGGGAAGTAAAAGATATTGGAAAGTAGTAAAGAACATGGGGAAAGTGGTTGGTTTACATAAAGAAAGTCTGGATACAGCGGGCTGAGGGTGTTTTCCTTTGAGCTTCAGATGAAACAATCCTAAGAGACTGCAGAAAATGAAACTGTCTCCATTAACAATGCACCATTTGGACTTGTCAGCATGTCACTTCACGGGACTTATGATAACTTACATGTAACTTGTGATACTCTTCTAGTGGCAAAATATCAGTTTGCATATCTATCAATAACTTAGGTAGGTAGGACACAGTCCATCCCATGCCACTGTTTAGAAAAATGTAACCGCTTAGAAAAAGTAACTGTGAACAATTATAGCACATTTTGAAACAAAGTATTAGATATATAACCTTGCTTTTGAAAGAACAGACCATCTTCAGAGCATTTCCCTAATGTTTTAGATCAAAATTCACTTAACCATCAGCTTTGGGAACTAGACAGCACACGTGACAGGGAAAAGGGTGAGCCTTCAGTGAAGAAGGATTTTCATGCTATGGAAATTTAGCATCTTTCCCACAGGCACTAAAACAGCACTGCACTTTCACACCTGTGAGTACCTGGGGTTGTGTTACTTTGAGACAGTTGTGCTAATGGAGACATTCTCCAGCCTACACCTTATTAAAATCCTACTAGGCATCTGCCTGGCAAGCCCAAAGTCATGAGTTCGATCCCCGGTACAAAAAAGAAATCCTACTCTGGCATTTCCTCACCTTCTCCTTTTCCCTCCTATTATTTAGGGAATGCTTTTCATTTGGTGTTACTAAGGCTTCTTAAACTCCTGCCTACCTGTCATCTGATAACTTTTTTTTTCTCTTTTCAAGACAGTCTCTCTATGTAGCGAAGGCTGGCCTCCAACTCACAGCAATTCTACTGCCTCAGCCTCCTGAGTGCTTCGATTATAGGCATGCACCACTATGCTCAGCTCCGATGACTACTTCTTGATAGACATTTTACGTACAATTAATGAACTCTAGATAGGGGGACATTTTTGTAAACTTGGATTAAAGACTCTTAATATTGTAATCCTTTAGTTAATTATTAAAGACATTCTTTAAAAATTGTGATGTATAACATTGATATTTAATAATATTATTGAAAACCAATCCAAATGCCATCACATAACAAGTAAGTTTTCCTTGTCTTGCCCTCTTCTAGACCTTTGCCTATAAATACAGGATACAAAGAATTTATTATGCATTGTTTACAGAACTTGCTCCTGTAACTTCAAGAGTCGAGCTCCCTGCATCACATATACTTATTAAGGTGCATCTGTTGGCAGTAATAACACCAAGCCGGTCAGTTCAATGCCGCTCTAGTTGACGGTGAGATCAAGGTAAGAGAAAAGGCCAACAGTGTATGTGGCTAAACTACATACGTCCTCTGCAATGACCCACAACAAGCTGTACGACAGCTCAAATACGCTTCCCACCTAAGCCCCCTGTTCGGACGTTATCACACAGAAAAGCTTGGAGGGCGGTTTCCTTCACGTCTGTGTGAGCGCAGGGCTTCGTGTAAAGTGCTTTATTCTTTACCACAGGAACCTTAAGGAAAAACAGAGGCGTTCTAGCCGCAAATTCTACCTGTTTTATGACGTGATTTCAGTGTATAATGTGTACGCTTGTGTGGTAACAAAGCTCTAAGAGTATGTTTTAATTTCACTGTGTCAGTCAGCAGATAGACCTCAGGTGTCTGTCCTTCCCTCTCTGTGGATCACTGTGGGTAGCACCAACCGAAGACTATGTCAGCAGTGAGTCCGGAGTAGCACAGAACTTTGGTCTCTGAAGATAGGGCTTAGTACCGTTAGGACTATTTTCGGGTATACTGACTATTCATCTACAACACACTCAATTTTTTATGACATGAGAATGTTAATTTGAAGTCAGGATGAAAACTGGAAATGAGCAGTAAGTTCTTCCACACGGTAGTTTGCTGCTGCATATGAACCACTTAAGCAACTCAAGTTGTAATTTCTATTTGACCAAAGTGTAATAGTATGCGTCTGTAAAGTGTAACCTATTACAACAAATAAATCATGTTGCTAGATAATGCACACTGATAATTACTAAACTTTTGCAAAACACATGGTTTGCTAAAAATTGTTTTGGGCCCTTGGACAATGCATTAATTCTGAGTTCAGTCACTGCTAAATTAAAGATAAACATAGTCTGTAAAGCAGGAGATAATTGAAAATTCTCCACAGTACTACAACAGCGATGTCATTATTCTGGTTAATACTTATCTTTAGCTTATATGACAGGTGTGACAATAAAATTGATGATATCCTGAGCTTTAATTTTCTCTCTGTAGGATTCTTATAACAAGCAACATAGAGCTAACCCAGAACTTGGCTCTCTTAGTCAAAAAAGATAGTCAATATAATAACAATCAACCTAATTTAGCTCTTCAAACTCTAGTTTCCAACTATCCCGTTTTAGAGCACGTTTAGACATGCTGAATGACCACTCTCCTGGTCACGGCAGTGCACCATCTCACACATGGGACACCATCAGCCACTTGGCAGCACATGGAAACCTGGGAAGAGCTACTATTTCCTCAACTTACCCAGGATAACTCAAAAAGACGTGAAAGGTATAAATTATATTGTCAATTATTTTACCATGTGAGCCACACAGTAAGTGATTAAACAATGTTTTTGTTATATGTCAAATTACTGAATTTTGGACACTGAATAAACTTATAAAGAAATGCTAAAAAGACATTATTGGACCAGGGATTTAGCTCAGCAGCATAAGTGCCTGCCTGGCAAGCGTGAGGTCATGAGTTCGAACTCCGGTACAAAAAAAAAAAAAAAAGAAAAGAAAAGAAAAAACACTATTATATTTTCTGAGAAAATTAGTAAAGCCTCTAAAATTGGATAGATACCAGTAAGCATTTGTATATTTCTATAGAAATGTATTATAAATGAGAATTTGTAAAAATGGTCACTGCTAGAAAAGCACAATTTAAAAGAGCACAAATAAAGATGTGTATTTAAAAACCTGTAACTAGACACCCTGATTCTGGGTGCAAATATAAACCTCAATTAGGTTGTCCGTGTAGATTGCAAAGCTAAATGGCTACTGAAGTTATGCAGCATTTAACTTTAAACCACTGGCTTATTCAAGATTACATACACACAGTAAATTGTATATAAGGGAATAATAATGAATCTACTGTGTAATAGGAAGAAACTAAATCTTATTGCTTGTTGGATAATTAGGAATAAACGTGAACACTTAGAAAAATTATTTGCATTAAATAGCAAAAGTATCCTTAAACCTCACTTTTCCCCTTGCTTCCATACAATGACTTTGGGTAACTTTCGGAGCTTCTTGTGTTTCCTGACAGACATATAGAACTTGTGCAATTTAAAAAATGTCTGAACCCGTTTTCAGCAAATATAACTGAATGGAAAGTGGCAAATTCCAAAGACTCTATTTATATAAATTGCAGTAACAAGATTTTAACAAATTTAGGTGCCATAACAATTTCACTCTACACTCAAAACTCCCACTATTTCTAGGAATAAGAAAAAACATTGATGATTTTACCTTTCACATTTTCCAGAACAAAGTTCAACTTCCCACCACTTGATGGTTCTGGCCTCTCATTCAACGTGTCCCAGGGCTTTCTACCTTCACCCTCATCCCTCTCTGAGGAGAGAGACAAGTGGCCACACATGACACTTCAGTAACTCCCCGGTGACAAATGTTTAGAAAGCTAGGCCTGACAGAAACTGATTGCCAGGAATAAAAATCACACCCAGCCCCTTCACAACAATGAGAAGATTAAAGACAGGCTTTGAAGTGGTTTAGTGTCCCAGTGGTCTTTAAAATCAAAGTAGGCAACAGGTTTTTCCCCTCATTAACCTTCCAGCATCATCTTTTTTAAATGGCCCGAAATCTTCTAAGGTCAGAGGATACCTAAAATGAGTTTGCTTGAGAAAGTTTGAACAGAATTCTTTGAAAAATGGGTTACATACAATAAATTGGAACTGCCACTTTACTAAGTAATGACAGGACTTTTAAGAGTGCTAATGAAATGACCCTGTTTTCTGTAATTATCAATTACAATTTAATCTACATGTTCGTACACATTAAATTGTACACATTGCTACATTTTGTAAGAACGTATGCTACAAGTAGAGTTTTCACGTATTTATCCTCCCAGTGGTGGGGGAGATTCAGTGGACATGCAGCTTTTTCAGTGTAAGTCTCTACTTCATAAATAAATAAATTGAGGAATAAACTGGTTTTTGCTAAACATGTATGGAAAACTATAGATCAACATGCAAGCAAATTAAGACAAAACAGGCTGCCTTAGAATAGCTGTGTATAATCAAAATGTAAGAAAATACAGAGTGCCTGGCTCCTCCACTTGGGTTACATTTTGCTAATTTCTATTTGAATCTTCCACTATGGGACATAGCATTTCTCCAGAATCCCTCGGCACATCCGGTGCTGTCTTGGTTGCTCCATTCCTCTTACTTCAGCGGCTCTGCAATGGCTGTGTCACTGGTATTCTCTCTATAATGATGCATTCTTTTCCTTCCCCACACACGCCTTGGTACATGGACTCTGGTACCTGCACCAGCAACACCAGATGACTCTTTGGCCCCTGAATGGGTGTCTTCCTTGTCTTTGGGTCTTTGCTCCTGGTAGTTCCGATAAGAGCCACCTCCCACCTTCCCTCGCAGCCTCAGGTGCACATCAGAATCCCCAAGAAACAAGGAACCCTTCCAGATCATGGTTCACAAGCAACCAAGTGGAATTGTTGATTCTAACACTCAGCCAGGCTAAAACCAATCATTAAAGCTATCAAAATCCTCCTCCTCTCTTCACATCTTCTCCATAAACCCTTCCAGCCAGATACGTCCTTCACAACTTCTGGAGATCTTCCGCTTGCAATTCTCTAAGGAGCCATCTCAAATTCTTCTTTGCACATGCATTTCTCCCAGGCTTTCCATTATTAAGTGGGCAATCTGGATAAGGACGAGTGGAGTCCTCTGCACTGCCCTGTCTTTTAGTTTCTTTGTTCCCTGGAGCCACCCTGCTGATTTGATTGACCTGGATTATTCTACCAAAGAACTCGGAGTGTTTAAACAGCCTTAGTCTTTCCTCAAAGGCTGGGCCCATCAGGCAATTTCTTTCTCCCTCTTCCTGGATGTGGTCCAGGGACAGTCGGTTGTATACAGAGAGGTCCTGAATTTTGTCTTAGCCAACACTGGTCTCCAATCTGCTCTGGGCAAAACGTGCTTTAGTTGCTGTTTGGCTTTTGATAGAGATGCTGGTTTTACATTAGAACCTTGGTTCAATCCGGGGGATTTAGGTGGTCAGCTGTGGAAGCCAGAATTGTCCCTTGATAGTCTTTACTGCTACTAGCAACCATATAAAACTCTTATAAGACCTTTACTAAATGCTCCCAAAATCTTCCAGCCAAGTGGACACTGTCCCTAGACTGATTCTGTAAGCTTGGGGTCAGCTGGGCCTACTTCCAGGCCTGGTGTAACTCCAGCCACACCACAGACTATGCCAGCTCTCAGATCTGCCCTCACTTCCCTGATGTGTCTGGGCTACCCTGAAAGCAGATAAAAACTGTCTCTTACTTATCTTTGCTCTAACAGATCTCAGAGTGTCTCACTGACAGTGCCCAAACTATGTAGTGATCATTTTTTAAAAGTATAAAATGACTAAACACAGCATTTTACAAATTAACTTAAAATCTTAACTTTAAATTATTTAATGTCACTCTTGTGTCTTCAGGCTCATTTCACTTAAATCTTTCAATAGTAAGAATTTAAAACACTGAATACAGAGGAACTGCAAAGGTGACCGTGTTCATGTTCCTCACTTTGCAGACACGGCAGGAGAGAACAAGAAGCTTCACGAGTGGCCAAGGTCCTGCAGCAGGTTGAGAGGCAGAGCAGGAGTTTAGTTAGCTCTCCTGACTTCTAATGAGGTCCACGTAACTATCAGGAGGGTCCAACTGTGGACGCAGAGGTGGGGTGAAAAGAAGGACAGGAAACTGCTGTTGACTACTATTGATCAAGCATCTGCTAGACTAAAGCATAACATGGGTTCTGTCACCCAATCTCACAGTAATCCTATAATGATAACATTTGCACCTTGTGTTTGTTTATTTGTTTGTTTGTTTACTGGGGTGTTCAGGATAAAACTCAGGACCTTGGGCATGCTAAGCTACATTCTATATGCTTGCATATTTTAAAGAAAAGAAAACGGAATCAACCAACTTAAATATTTCCCAACCTCACATGCCTATCAAATAGTAGACACAGAACTGGATCCCCAAGCAATCCAGGCCCACAGCCCGAGGACCTCCCACTGCTAGCCCAGTCACGAGGCTGGAAAGACAGTCCAGTAAGAACTGCCTACTTAACTGAGAACTTCATCGAATAGAATCCCTCAAATAGGCTCTGACTCTTAGTTTCCCTGTCAAACTTCCTATTCTAAATACATAAATAAGTTTGGCACATATATTTTATAGGGCACTTTCCTCTACTAAAAGATCGCTATGATTGAGGGATATAAAACTATGATACACATCCATAACCATAACCAGACCGCACTGCCCGTGCTCCTTGTTCCCCATGAGTAACATCTGCCTCACTTGAGTCATAGGATAGCCACCGATTTTGGTCTCAAGCATCAATTAATGCATTTTCTTTTTCTCTCACTAGAATATAAAACCCACTACAGCAAAAGGGACCAAAGGGGATCAAGGAGCTGGAGTGGAATGTTGGCTCCTATTTGTAGGATCCCCATCAAAATCCTCTGGGGCTTCCAGTGCAGAGCAGGAGTTTGAGCTGCAGAGAATCCCGGCATGCTTAGGGCCTGGCCTCTGTGGGTTTTCTCCTCAGGTGCATAGCGCATGCCTGGTGAAACTACAACAAGTATCCTTGATTTGGATACGCAGATCTGAGCAAATTAACAAGCTCCAAATTAACACCATCTGCCTGGGAAATAACGCATACTTGGCAAGATAAAAGAAAAGTTACCCCACTGATGAGTTTAAATCACATTAAAAATGGATAATTGATTCCTCTTCTACTGTGTCTTTTTTTGGCAATGAGACATCATGACAAGCTTAATGATTATAAACTAAATGAAAGATAAAACCCAGAACTCCAACAAATTATTTAAGTACTCACATTCTTTTAAGATTTTGGTTAGTATCCTAGTATAAATACTATTTAATGGTATTTTTAAATGTCATTATGAGTACAATTATTTATATTTGAAAACATATTTATTTGTATGATCCATACAAGAGGGAAGCCACTTTAAAAGCAAAGAAAAGAACCACAAGTATTGTTGTATTTGAAGTTTATATTTTACTTCTAATATTGGAAGTAGATACTAGTTTTCTTACACTTTTTCCAGGATAGGGCCACTTGTGTCTACATAAATAGGCAGCAGCTACATGGAGATCATAGCAAATCTATAGGGCCTGTACAGGTAGCAATCTGTACAAAAATAAACTGCATCTAGTTCTCTTTAAAGCCAAAAAGTCCCAAAGAGTAATTTTCAGAATTTACACACCGTGACACCTCAACTCACAAACAACTTGCTCCATGATTCTCGTCATGCAATTTGTCCTATGACTACGTGCACATCTGCTTACAATCCAGATTGTTCCTGGAATAATCTAATTTCATGAACCGTGGCACCACCGTATGTAACTGATGTTCTCTCGGAACACAATTTTGCTGACGATGTTGTCTTGAGAAAAATGTCTTTGAGAACAAAGCCTTGATGTTGAAATTTCATGTAAATAAAAAAGCAAATTAAATACCTCCCTTATGGTTAGACATAGAATGTCCTTGTAAAACACATACCAATGTTCTATTTCTTAATTGTTTTTCACAAAAGAAAATCCAAGACCACTTCTCCTGCAGACATCCTTTGCGATCATTCGACAAGCGTGGAAACACTCAGGAGAGTGCCCGGCTGAGCTGTGCCGTGGCAAATTTTCATCCCACATTTCTGCACGGCTCCCTCCATGCTCTCATGACTGTGACATCTTAAATCACAAAGCTCGGCCCAAAGAGGAAAATGCAAGGTTGTGGAGAAAATGGCCACAACGTGAGAGCAATGTTAAACTGAAGACAGAGGAAAACACTTCAGCACTGTTGCTTCTATTAACCTCTTAAGGGACATAACTGGAAAAGCTTCAAGGATGGGAAATTCTCAGTGACAGCAAATATCTGAAACTTTCACGGTAACACAAACGGACCATGCAAGGCAAGATCGGAAATGAAGAGTCCTGCATAGTCTTCTTCAAGATCAAATGCACAGCTGAGGGAAGGGGCTTTGCTTAAGGCCACTTAAGACTGGCTCAAAATGTTTCCTGAGTCTGGAAAGATGTGCCTCCATTAGTGAGCACTAATCATTCTCCACCTTAAGAGATGATGGAACACACAGCAACAGACACTAACGCCAACTCAGGGAACGCGGCTGACGAGCTGTGTCTTCCTGAGTGTGCACACACGTGTGATGTTCAAATGTGTCCACATTTAAAACAGGATTGCACGGGAACGGTCACGCCACTGTACTGCACACTGAGCTCTCAATTCAAAGGGATTCAGATTTGTCTCTTGAAAACATAAAGCAACACACATTAAGCAACGTGTACATGCCTATTTATTCATCTCTGTGTAAAATGGAAAAAAGGAACAAAATGAGCTTTTCTGAGTACCACGATCACATGTGACTATTGTCCTTTAGAGACAGGGATGATTCTGCTACATAATATGAAGACAGTTTTTTTTTTTTAATTTCACTGTGACAGTGTTCCGATCTAGTAACTATCAAAAGATTATTTGTTTTTTAAAAACCCAATGCAAGCATTAAGTTGATATTTGATAATGTAATTATCAGTTGTCACTGTGTATTTTTTATATTCACAATCATGGATGTAAAGTTGTCTTTTATTAGTGAACATAAATGAATTAGACTATACTGATTGGGTAAGTTCAGTGAGTTTTCCTGAACAGTTTTAAAAACAGTGCAATAGGTCTTTATTAAACACAAAACTTTATGAAGAGTTTATCACTGCTTAATTTCACCTTTTTCCAGTCTATTTTAGACAGGCTAAAATATGGCAATTTTCTTAAATTTTTTAATTTTAATATTATGTTTCAAAAACATTTCCTTATTCATTTTTGCTTTTTCCATCCAAATACACACTAGGAATAAAAGTTAATGTTGTATCTAAGAAACAAACAACATAACAAAAACTACCTCCAGCTAAAAGGCTACAGAAGACTAAAATTATTTTTTAAGCACAACATAATGAAAAGAAAACTAAAAGGTAGATGATAGATAGCCAGATAGATATACAAGTAAGGTAGATAGAGCTGGAATAGAGCTAATACTTAACTGAAGATTTACAAGAAAATGGAATCTTTAGTAACATAGTGAGAAAGTCGAGAAATTTAAAAACAGGTTATCCTGAATCTGTTTCCTTTTTCTTGATGACAGATCTGATGGAAAATCGTAGGGTTGTATCAACTGCAGTCCCTTGACTATTTTCTGAAGTAGTGTGAGGAGTTCTATAAGCCATGCTAGCACGAGGCAATGATCAGGTCACTAACAGGGTACCCCCACCTGGGCCTTGATGGGGAGGGTCACTGTCACTGTACCTCACATGAAGAGCATCTCTGTGGCGGGTTCACCACCAGAGGCTGCCAGTGCCCCCAGGATTCCCGGAGCTAATGTTTGTGTAAGTTGTTAGCATTCTTATTCATGCTTCATTTTTAATTTGGTCTCGTTTTTAGGTTGATCCCAATACTCTTCATAAATATAAGCATTGATATTTTTATTAAGCATTTTTTGCAAAATACAAATTTTAGCTACTTGGGTGCAGTTTAACAGCAGAAGTGTTTGATTTAATTACCCAATCATGAAAAGTAAATTTTGTACTTGTTTTATAACAGCACAGTAAAACAAATAAATAATCCTATTTGTGTTGGGCTGCTGGCTTGATCCACTATTTTCTCACTGAGAGACACACACCCAGGGTCACGAGACCGCTGCTCTGCCCTGGGTTACCCAGCAGGAGGAGGAGGGATGGATGCAGATGTGACTTCAGCGTGCAGTGAAGCAGGAAGTTCTCCACAGGGTCAGGTAATGGAAACGAAGGATGAATGTATTAAAATAGCACCACAAGAATTAATGAGTCCCAAAGTGGAAATAAAAGCGAGACAGTCCTGGGTCATGAGGCAGACTGGAATGGGCGGCTCTTTCTGAACTTTCTGGCCACCCTGGCCGGGCAGCACTTGTTACACTGCAGGGGAGTTGTTTTTTTCTGGCCTCCACTCTTGTCCCAGCCTTGGGGTAGGGCACCAGGCCTCAGCTTTGCTGTCTTCCCCACTCTGTAAAAACCCAGGCACAGAGTAGAGGACCTCCGGTGTGTGCTGAAGACACAGGGTGATTTAGGACTCGAGCTGTGTTCTCACATGGAAAGGAAATAAGGAGAACATCAAGGAGAGAATTCACGTCTTTCGGTGGCCACAGTGTGTCACTAGGAGAGTTGAGTACATACAGTATGATCCCGATTTTTCCTACAGGCCTCCTGAGAGGTGCTCGCTTCTATTTGCAGAGAGGACACTCAAGATAAAAAGTTGAGTTAGTCCCCTAAAACTGATGCAGTGAGCAACTAGCAGGGTGAGAACTGGACACCTGCTGTGATGAAGCGTCCACGTTAGAGGCTCCCCTACATTGCCTGTGCCGGGCAGGATTTCTGCTGCGCGTGGCTATCTTTATAGACCGTTTGGGGGAGTAACACTGTCCGCCACGGAATTCACCAAATCTTCCCAATCAGGAAAGAAAATCAGCCGCTAACAATTATTTATCTCAGTTTCAGTGGATTTGCTTTCGATTCTTTGGGATATGCTGTCAGACTGAGAGAGATTCATGCATTGAATGATTTTCTCTCTCTAGTGTAAAACATGATACTTATGAAATTCAAATCCAGTTATGAGAGATAAAATGTTTCTTAAGTTCAAGGTCACTAGTCTGCAATCAAACATAACCCATTATATAAAAACAAACCCACAGCCAGCATGCTTGCTGTGCAACTAAGTAAGTCACACACACATTTTCTCAGTTCTTCCTGTCATATGTTAGTAATTTAGACTCAATACGTGATACACACTACACTTAGTTTAAATGTCTAGTTTAAAGAGAAAATATACTTTTTAAAGCATTGGTTACAGTAACTTTTAATGGGAACAGTTTCTAATTTCTTATTTTATGACTGTCACCCAATAATTAGCTTTCAAGAAAGGCAACCACATGGAGAATACAAGAGGCCTCTCATTGGGAGAGGAAGGGTCAGTGTACCACCTTTGGTTTGTTCCTCAGAGGGGAAGCAATTATGAACCAATGAAGCTGAAGCCTGAGGTCTTTCAATTGCATGCCCTCTTCCAAGGTCCTATGGGGCTGGATTCCCGTGTTCCCATGGTCACGTGTTCTAGCCACAGTCTCCTGCGTATTCTTTTCTTATCCACCTTACCAATCAGCATACCTTCCCTTGGCAAAGGTAGGCTAAAGTGGGCCATTGGCATTTGGCACCAAATAAGAAGTTGTGCTAGGAATAAATTTAGCTTAGGTTTAGTGAAGTATATGTATATGGCTTGAGGGAAAGCTAAATTATATTTTCATTCCTTTCTGTAAGTAGTGACATTATAAAATAGTTATCTAGGCTTGGGGATACAAGCTTTAAACCGCTCAAAACATGAAGCTTTCCCATCTCTAGGAAGTCATGTGAAACACTGGGTGAGGGGAAAAACTCTTAAGACTGGGTGTGAGAATTTTACACACATTCCTTTGAATAGATGGGAAAATCAACACCCTTGGACTTGGGAAATATCAAACAAACCTTTATTCAAAGGAGAGAATAAATGGGGATAATAAGTCTAATCTCATATTTGCTTGATAATTCCTCCTCTTATTTCAACATTACTCTGGTCAACAAACAGAAATACAATTGCACCATTTAGAAGGTTCTCTGCAGAACAAGGAAGCTGGAAACAAGCTCACAAAACAGCGCACATTAAAGAGAACAGTGCCACCTCTAACAGAAGAAGTATTATTCCTTCCTTGCCTACGCCAAACTCCTCTTCCTGATATGTTTGAAAAGTTTTCCTCTGTACACATCTCCTATCAAAGGAAAGGGACCTAAGGGCTTCACTAAATAATTAAATATTATTATACAGCATAAGTGGGTCTTTAATGTGTTCAGAAAGTAAGACCTACCGACATCCACCCTCACCCATGAAACATCTGAAATACTTGACACTCCTTAGCCTCTATCACCCAGAATCGGTTGAATTAATGGGGAATAAGTCCCCACCAATTAGCAGAGTTTAATTCTGAAAAGGCGAGCCCATGAGTGTGAGGCAGTGTGAACAATGAGCCGCCTGACACAGCCAGGTGCCGCAGTCCGGCTTTTGCAGAGAGGCCAGGAAAGCCAGGAGTACTCTCAGTTTCCATCTCTTCCTGGAAAGCAAAATTAACAAGGGAGGTCGCTGTGCTTCATAGCCTCAGCCAATGGGTCTACTCTACTTAAATTTCATCTTTGAAAGAAAATATAGATACATACACTCCATGAAAAGCACTAACAACTCAGACAGGAGAAGGCTTCATGTTTTTAGAGACAAGAAGGTAGCAACATTTAGGATTAGGGAAACAGGAAAGATGTGACTCCTATACAGTACATAATACTTTGTGTGGTGAGGGTGTTCTTGCCAATGACAATGGTAGCTAACATTTATTTAGTTAGTTTTGTGTGTCGGGAACTTTATTTTTGGTACTAGGAATTGAGTACAGGGCCTCTGTTCTGACCTGCACCCCTGGCCCGTTTTGTTTTCACTTTGAGATTTCAGATTCGTATGTGCATTCACTCAATCCATACATCTTGCATAGCTACTATTACTGCGCTGCACTTTACAGAGGGTGAAATTAAGGAACAGAAAGGTCGAGACTGTAGTCAGAGGCCCAAGGTACATTCTGGCAGGGGCAGAATTCAATCCAGGGTGGCAGTGTACACAGCCTAAGCTTTTCCCTTGCCTTTAAGCCATATGTAAGCAGCCATCCTCTCCCTGTTTCACACCTTCAGCATCCCAAAAGCGAATTCTCAAAGATCCAGTGTAATGGATGTGACTACTAAACTTTAAAAGGATAGCAAAATGATTTTGGAAACTCATGGGGAAATAATTTTTCATTTCCTCTGAGTTAGTGTAAAAAAAAAAAGTGCTTCTTGTTCTGGTCACAGGTGACTGTCAAATCCGTGAGGTTTTCCCTGAAAGTTTCGCAGCTTCGGTCTCTCCACTCTGGGGCTGCAGAAATGTAGAGAATTAGATAATCTCAGAGGCTGTGGTCAACCGCAGCAGGAAGCATCCTCCAGAGACAGTGCAGAGAGCTCAGGAGTTAAGAGCTGATTAACGCAAGGCCAAAAAAATGTCGAGGGTCTGCACAGAATGGCAGAGGACAAAGTAGCACGACGTTCTCGTAGTGACAGCTACCCCAAGCCCACTTCCTGGCAGGGCTCTTCTAAAGTCTGGAAAGGCAGGGCTTCCTCATTGCCAGATCATAGGGCTCTGGGCACTAGGCCAGGGCACACAGCTACATGCAGGAAGGCAGGGCAGTAAAAAACGTGGAGACAGGTAGCTGTCACTACATTCTGTCTTCTTCCCTTGCTTTGAAGCTGCACCCATGACTTTTTTTTGGTGGTGGGGGGGACGTGTACTATCTCACAGCATCCGCCTGACCATCAGGAGCCCACGCATCACGGTCAAGCCCCTCTAGGCTTCTTGGTGTGGCTGAAAGAGGAAGCCCTGTTATTCTGAGCATGGTAGTAAAGTGTTGGTAACTGCAAACCTGATAGGTGGGAGGGAAATAAGAGGTCGGGAGGGTCCATTTGGAGGTCATCTATGGACTGCAGAGACAGCTGCAGCAAGGGGCCTTTCACCATATTCGTATTAGAAAAAGCACCGGGAATGTTTAGAAGAACCTAAAGATAAGAAGGCACCATCCCTTTTGGAAATGGCAAGATGATGATTGATTTTTGAAAGAATGCTGTTATTTTAGGATAGTTCTAAACTTACAAAAAGTAAATTTACAGAAAAGTTATAAAAACAGTACAGAGTTATCTTATAGAACTGTAAACTGCTTCCGTCATTAGTAAGATTTTATGTGAGAAATACAGGAAGAGAGTGTGAGCACATTATTATTAGCTAAAATTCATATATTTTCCAGATGTCGTTACTTTTTGCCTAGTCATTTTTTAGTCTTGTGCTCACCTAGGTTAGTACATTATGTTTAGTCATCATGTATCCTTTGGTTTCTCTTGATTGTGAGTTTCTCAGATTTTCCTTGTTTTTGATGATAGTTTTGAGATGTATTGGGCCAAGTATTCTGTAGACTGCCTCCCAGTTAGGATATATACCATAGTCATGTCTGATTAGACTGGAATTATGGATTTTAGGACACTTACATCATATACCTCTAATATACCCAGTCACTGTTGATATTAATTTCTGTTGCTTGATGGCGGTACATTAGTCAGGTTCTTCTAAGTTACTTTTTCTGCCTCTTTTCCGTACTCCTTGTAAGGAAGATCCCACTCTAACAGTTCACACTAGTCACAGGTATTTATTACATAAATTAGAATATAATTCAATACGATTTTGGTGGTATTTCCCCAATTGTTCCAACCTAATCTACCATGGGCTCTTATGTTTAGCTTCTCTATCACTTTTTTTTTCCTAACAGCATTTCCTTATCTTCTGGGACTGCAAAGTGCTCTGGACTCATTGTGTGTGTGTGTGTGTGTGTGTGTGTGTGTGTGTGTGTGTGTTTTGCTCCAAACCTAGAATCAGATATCTCACCAAGGAGTCCGCTTTCCTTTTACTGAAGAAGGTCTGGGTGCTCAGTGCATGGTTGTCTGTACAAAGTTCTTTCCAGTCTCTCTCTTTGAGAACTATTTCAGCCCCACACAGTCCATATCCCTCCCACACAGCCAACTCCTGCTTCTTCCTCTGAATCTAAGTCACCAACAGCCCAGAACAATCACTGCTTTTTTCTCTTCATAATCAATGGAGAAAATTTAAATGTCCTACAGTTCAGGTTTTCCAATGGCAAGGACAGCAAGGTTTTAAAAAAATCACAATAGAAAAACAAAACACCTTCATCCTATGCATTGCAAGTTTTTATATCTCCATTCCTTTAGTACATTTATTTATCTGGTCCCAGGGATCAAACTCACAACCTCGCGCTTGCCAGGCAGGCGCTTATGCCACTGAGCTAAATCCCAGCTGTACACTTCCATATTCTGGACGACCGCTGGGGAAGGGGTCCGCTTGCATACACACTGTAACATGTATTATATCACAACATACACTTGAAAGGAACTAAATACAGGGCTCTTAGATCACCCAGATCGTTAATAGCTGATAATAGCACTGTGGCTTGCATTGAGAAGAAAAATAGGATTCTAAAATAGGAGATGCAACTTTTAAGCATGATTATGTTTCCATTTTTTTCCTTTCATTAAAAAAAGCCCACTGACTAATCTGTTGAGCAATCTAAGTGACCTCTGCTATTCTGAGGATAAGAGGAAGTCCCATAAAAAAACTAAAAAGGAATAAAAAAAAAAATCACAAGTTTATTACTGCTTTTTCCCAGACCAACCATAGTTCTGTCCTCATCTCCTGCACTTGGCTGGCTGAAAAACTAAACATTTGAAGCTTTAGTTATTTGGTTAATGATAACAAGCCTGATGCTCCCTTAATTCTGACTGCAAGCATAAAGGGACCAGAATCTATGACAATTAGGTTGAGGTCACATACGTGTTAGAACATACAGCATTTAAATAGCAGTGATACTTTAGAAGAAAACAGTGCTCTTCAATCAGCGTTAACTGTTTTAAGAAAATTTACTGCTAGTGCCAGGTGCTTTATGTAAATATACATTACTTTATTTAATACTCCAAGTTAGTCCTGCTGATTCAAGGACCTTGGAACTCCATTTGAAAAGTAAGGGTTAAGTGATCCATTCAGAAACGCATGAATAACACAGAAACATCCAAATGTGAAGATGTTTTCCCTGCCGAAATTCAAGTGGAGTACAGAGCCACTCCTATGCTGTGTAGATGGGAGTCTCGACAGGAGACAATGTGTGTAGACTGACCCAGGATCATCCATGGAGGGTTTAAAAAAAGACTGCTCCCAAGGGCACAGGCAGGCGGTCACCACAGGGCACCACAGGGCACTACCTGGGCTCCACACTGCAGGTCCTGCTTCCCCATCGTCCCTTGAAGCCAGCCACAGTGATCCATCCCCCCTCCTCCACAGCGAGAGGCAGGGAAAGGACCTGGCCTTACGCTCTCCCCCCAGGCTGGTGCCTCAGGGAGGCCTCCGAAGGCTACCTCCATCAAAGGTGCGGAGCTAGGTGGCTGGGTGGTCCCCGGCGGGCTTGGAGCAGAGGGTAGAGGCTGGGTGGTGGGCAGTACACAGGAAAGGCTCAGCGATCTCCAAATGCTCTCTGTGCAAGGGCCCTGAGTAGATGAGATTATCGCGTTTTTCCCTTGAAAATAATCTTGAAAACCAGAAGCAAAAAACCTTTGCACTGAATCTTTCCAAACGTGTGAGCATCAAAGGTGAGCTCATTCATGCAGAAAACAACGTACACACAAAAAAGTCAAAACCAGAACCTTTCTTCCTTGACAGACGGGCACCCTGACAGTTAAGTCAAAGTAATGCCTCTAGCATTTAAAACGTTTAGGAGAGTATGTCTGCAGCACACAGTGAGCATATACACGATCCCATCTTGGTCCCTGTTACTCCCCTGACCCCTACTTCCTCTCTCCATCTTTCCTCAGCTCCCTTTCTCATCTTCACAGATTCCAGTTCTCTGCGTCTTAACATAGCTCTTTTAGTTTGCTCTTTAAATGACTTCTATTTTGGGTCTCTCCAGTTAGGGGAACCATGTGATAGCTAACCTCTGAGGCTGACTTATTTCACCGAGTGACACAGGCTCAAGGTCCAAGGCAGACGTACAACTTGCTGCTGGTTGGCCAAGCCCTTCTGAGTCAGGAGGACTTGTTCCGTGATTCGGAAAACTAGCTGTGGCTCCGTCACTGAGGAGCTGGTCATGGTTAGACACATGCTAACAGCTTTGTACCGCAGTTACTGCCTATGTTTTTATTACAGTAATACCTTATTACCAAAGTATCATTTCAAAGTATAATTATCAAATTAATACGTATCAAATTAGTATTGAATCTGATTAATATAGAATGAAACAATCAACAGGGCCCAAAAAGGGGTTGCTATGAGGATTTCAGAGACAACGAATGTGAAATGACTTTATACTCAGCAAATAATAAGCCTGTAGGAAAAAAGACATTTTTCCAAGGCACAAATTTATTTCATCTGATTTTTGTTCTGTTTTTTCTTTTCATTGTCTTGTGTTCCAGTGTAAATTGTCTAACAGCTTTAGAAATATACAGGCAATGTCTTAGGTTAATATATATTATATAAATGTTTAGCTAAATTTTAAAACTCAACCATATTTTGAGTGTATGCTGTATGCTTTCTACAAAATAATCCAAATGGAAAGATTTTCAATAGAAATAATCCTTATTTTAAATGATTAAGCCATCCTAGTTTATATAGTTTGTATAGTTTATATAGTTTGGTTATATAATTTATGTAGTTTATATAGTTATAGTTGGTTATATAGTTTATATAGTTTGGTTTGCATATGTCAGGGTACTCCTTCTAAAGTAAAATGAACAATTAATTCAAAAACATACGTGAAATATATTTTTCCTAATCATAAAATGCACTATTTCCTGAGAGCAAACAGTTGAATTCACATCATCTACCAATTCATGAAATCTTAGGATTTAATTTGGCCATGATAATGATTAAACTAGAAAATGAAGGATTAGTTGAATAAATCTTGCTTTTATCAAGTGAAGTCAAATGTTATTGCAGGTAGATATGAGGAAAAAGCACATTTCAGTAAGAAAGCCAAAAGGAGACTGGAGGAGCCAGGCAACCCCATCAAGCGGTCTCCATCTAAAGCCACGGGAGGGGGGCCTCCTGGGGGGAGCTGGGGGGACTCAGGGCCACGCTCACGGAGCCCCACGTGGAACAAAGGCAGGAGACAGGTGCCGCATGCGAAACTCATTCCCTGGAACTGACAGCGTTCTCTCCTTTCAAATGTACCAACTCTCAGGCTGTTGCTAAGAGGTATTCTTAAGGCACTCCATGGGGGACCCCAGACAGAGCCCCTCTAACTCCTTCAACTCCGGAAGAGGAAATCAGATAAAGAAGAAAACAAGGTAAATCTCCTCCCTGACTGGCCTACATTCTGGATGCTTCTTGCTGCCCTTCTTTGTGGCAGAAGAACCTGGTCCGTGAGACCTCTGCATTTCTTCTCCATCCCCCTCACCCCGTCATTCACCCCTCGCCACTTCCCACCCCACTCCTGGCCCCGGGACGCATTCTGTGTCAGTTCATCAGAATAAAAGCTCTCATTTTTTTGGTGTCAGATAAGTCCCTGTTCACCGTGCATTTCCCTCGAGGTCTGTGTACAGATGTCCTTGCCCAAGCAGAGGAGAGTAATGCTGATCTGCCCAGGCTATCCTGAAAACAAACAAATCTGCGACCATTTTTACATGTGCATTCAGTCCTCTTACATGGCTTATTGTTTTCTTTGGCAAGAATTTATGAAAGCGTCGTTCAAAGTTCCTAATCTCGGTTCAGACTTTTATTTAAGGAGTACTAAGCGATTTCCTAAGAATTGTATTCCCTTCCTCACAGCACCTCATGCACCCAACTTCGCAATGTGATGTTCTTTTTTTAATTTTAATTTTAATTTTAATTTTTATTTTCATTTTTTATCGGTACTGGGGATTGAACTCACGACCACGTGCTTGCAAGGCAGGTGCTTATGCCGCTGAGCTAAATCCCCAGCATGATGTTCTTTTTCATTAGCACTACAGTTCAAAACAACTTAAGCACTGGCAAAGACAAATCGTGCAGAATAACTCTGAACATTGACAGATCAGAGTCCTGGGCGGTGGACAGTCAGCGCCCCAGTCAGTCCTCGTCACCCCGTTAACACTCCCTGAGCACCTGCTGTTGTCAGGCAGGAGCTAAATGCCCGCTGGACAGACAGACAGGCAGAGCTCACCAGTGACTGCCCTGCGCTTCCATTCCAGCCATGTAACCGGTGATGTTTTCCAGGGCTACGATATCAACACAAATAAATAAATGGCCAAATAATGACAGACTGTGGTAAGTGTGGTGAGGAATATAAATAGGGCTTTGGGACAGAAAGTAATTATGTGGAGTGGTTGATAAAGGCCTCCCGGAGATTTAAACTCAGACCTGACAGGGAAGGCATCAGCCGGCCAAGAAAAACAGGGCTGTGGGGGGGCGTGAGCTTCGAGATCCCAGCGGGGTCCTGGGACGGTCCGCAGTGCGGTCAGATGATGGTCGTCACCTGGAGAGCCGCCCAAGAGGAGGCCAGTGTCAGACTTGTCGTGCGGTGTCTATACCTCACAGTGAATGTGGACAGTTCCAAGCAGAGAGGGGCAGAACCACAATGCTGGCTCGCCTCTGAGCAGGGAGGGGAAGAGACTCCTGCAGACTCCAAGTGATGGCGGCGGGTGCCATGGTGATAGCAATAAACACAAGGACTGAAGGAATGGGTCATATTTTGGAAGTCAAGTTGATAGTGCCCGGGAAGGAAGTGGATGAGGAAAACACAGGATCGAATCCAATGTTAGATGGTGTTGCTGAGACACGAAAAACAGCAGGGGCCACAGGGCTGCCTCAGGGATGGTCACGCCCGGGACGCCTGAGGGCCGAGTCATGCAGTAAGGGAGAAGAGGACTGAAACTCAAGATGAGTGCGGAGCCCTGCAGAAAAGCAGCAGCCTCCACTGCAGTTCAGAAATAGCAGGGTGGAGAGAATTAAAGAGGAGAAGGGATGTCACCCGGGGCAGCCTCACTGCGGAATAATAAAGGGTGTGCCTAGCTGGACTAGAGAGTGCCCATGAGGATGGACTGAGAGAATTAAGTAAGGAGCACACGGACAGAGCTCTTAAATTGAAGCTTACGCTTCAGAGTGTTCACAGTGAGGGCGCTGAGGGTAACTGCGCAGAGCTGTGGGGTGGGCGAACGTGTCTTTAGCAGCTAAGATGGTACAGGTCCAGCGGTTTCAGGGAAGGAAAACCCTCAGGCTGACGTGAGAATCTCAAGGACACTGTCTAGGGAAGGGTGCTGTGCGTGGACAAAGTTTGGGTAAAAATGGTGAGCATGGAAATAAGAGAGTGACGAGGAGTGCAGTGATGTTACAAAGAAAAATGAGAAATATTCGGCGCTGAGAGGGCAACCACAGGGAATGAAAGGGAATACTTTGCTAAGTGCCATCCATGCCCCTTCCCATTCTTAACTGTGATTCCAGCCTGGCACTGTGCCTAAGGAGGCTCCCCACGTACCCCCTGCTTCACGCTCCTTTCTCCCGAGTGGCAGGAGCCATCTACACGGCCAGGAGGCTGAGGTGAGCCCAGGCCAAGGAGGTACCGACACAGGAATGGGGGATGCCGGAGGAGAAGATCTTTAAGGTCCACACTTGGACCCGAACCCTTGCACCCCACGATGTGTCACATAGCCCAAAGCTTAGCGAGCGACCTTCTGTGGCCCTTCCTCTGGCTAGGACTTCCTTCAGAAGAGGTGATCACCAGTGTCTCAACTATATGAAACAGAAAAAGGGGAAAACACAATTACCAGCAAGAGCCGGGTGAATAACAGGGCCGCTCAACAGAGGCGTTGCATTCAGTTTTGGCATTTATGCTTTTATGCTGTTGAAATGTATGTGGCCTTAGGCAACTCTTTCCCTTTCAATGTTCTGGTTTTACTCTCTAGGAAAGAAAGTCAGCTCATCTTGTGAAGCAAGAGAGCTGTGTGTGTGTGTGTGTGTGTGTGTGTGTGTGTATGTACCTGTGTACACAGGGTAATAACACATATGCTAAAAAGGAACTAAGAAGACATGGCAGGATCATGTATACTACATACTGATAAAATCTGAGGAAACCAGTAGTAAACATAAGGTGTCCCTCCTGAAACACTTTTACTCAAAATATAATAAGAACAGATTTAATGAAATTAATAAATAATCCATTCACACAGTAATGATGACTAGGAAAAGCGGCTGTCATTATTTATTTTCACAACCAATGACAGGGTAAGATGGATGTCAGCAATGACTTCCCATAATGCCCACCTCCGTCCTACCAGCGGCTGATACGTGATTCCGTACTGCACCTAGGGACCACATTAAATCCCCTCCTGCTCATTCATCACTGTAGGGTGGTCTCGCCCTCAGGGACTTCAGGTATTTTTAATGCCCACTTTTAATTCACGTCACTCGGCACGAAGCCATCTGTTCTGTATCAGCCCCGGCTTCCTCCACACATGCAGCAAAACCTCCAGCCCTTCCATGCTACAAGGCTGCAGATTCCACTGGGACGGATCCCGCAGTAATCTGTTGAAGCATAATCCCTTGCTAAGAGGGCTGACAGACTTAATATTAAACCATAATGAAGAGATGCCCCAAATATATGATGTGTACTTAATATCCGGTCTTCGGAGAGACTGCCGCTGTAAATCACGGTTCCTACTTGGCGCCCTCTGTGTTTGTGCTGGCGTGCAGATCAGTGTGTCCTCACAGGGCACCGTATTTCAACCAGTCACCCTGTTTCTCCCACCTCTCTATAACTTGCTTTTTATAATCTCCAAATAGTGCCTTGCTCTGTAATTCATCTTCCACGCCTCATTCATTCTAAATCTAAACTTCTTGGCCCTGTTTCTGCCATATTAAAACACTTCCTATGGCAAGCTCATGTTTAAAAAGAAAATCAGTTGTTCTGATTCACTTGACATGAGCTTCTGGCTGATTTTATAATTTATCATTCCCTCTCAGGTCAATACCTCTATGATACTAGTATTAAATATTAACAGCTGCCAAGGGCATGATCTTTATCAGAAAGCTTTGTCCTGCTCATATCAGGAAAATGATATCCTCCCGCCAGGGAAAATCTGTAAATTTTTTTGTGAAATTGTAGCTCTAAAACACCTGAGTTTGCCACTTTGGCAGTGGAGAACAAGACTGCATGGAAGATTACAAGAGGACCAGGAAAGGCTCCGATTGCTTTCCTCTGGATCCCTCAGGATCCCATCTGATCCTGCCTCCTGCAGAACCGCCTCGGTAGGCTGAGGGCCCTAGAGGAGACTGCAGATTAAAACGCTGACTGCAGTTAGCTGGGAGGGTCTGAGCACGAAAATAGCCTACACACCTAAACAGATGCCGGAGGTGATGTCCCTGATACCACGTGCCTCCGCACGCCTGGCTGTTAGCCTCAGACCCAAACCTCACGTGAAAAATTCATGCGACTTGATTTGTAAGGGAGAATATTTCCACAGCTTTCACCAAACTTCAGTGCATACTTCAACAATTAAAGCTTATTACTCAAATATGTTGGTGCTTGTTGATGACTGTTTTTATCTTCCAGAATTACCCTATCACCACTTTCTATTTTTGCCTGTCATGTGAATATTCAGTAAATCTCTAAGTTTCTGAGTTAAAAGTTTAGGAAATTACTCATAAAGGATGTCCAAAGGTATGTCTAATGCCACAGAGCTCTGTCCTGAAGGGAAAGCCCAGACACAACTTAAGTGTGTGTGACTGTATACTGTGTATGCACGTGTATATGTGTGCAAGGGTATGTGTGCCTACGTGCAAGTGTATGCCTGCATGTGCATATGGATATATTCTCTTATGTGTGTGTACATGTACATATATATACTAACATCATTCAAAGTTAACTACATGCAAAAGGGATAAAAAATGACATCTTACCACACAGGAGAATTATTATAAGTTGTTAGGGGTTCAGAATAAAGATGAGGATGTAGGCTAGGGGCAGAAAAATAAAATTTAATAAATATGAAATGCAGCCTGCATTCCCTGGTTCTTCTGCAGCCCCTCGTGTACTGTGGGGCTTCTGAGCACTTCTGATTCTTGTGTGTCACACAAAACAGAGAACCACCACCACATGGGTCCCAGTATATCCATGTGCTTGTTTCTGCCTCTGCTAGGATGCGAGAGAGTAAAGACCCAGTGTCTTTTGCCTCTTTAAAAACAGATGTGACCTAGAATGGTGATACCACCAAATGGCAGAAATAGAAATACCACCCAAATCTCAGAGACCATTTCTGAACAGGAAATGAAAGCATTATGGGTTACAGTCAATGGATTTTGGAAAACCAAATACACCTACAGAATATTCTAAAAATGTATTTATCAGGAAAAGAAAAACAAATGTAAATATTTTAATACTAAATTTATTGAGACATCATTTGTTCTCTCCAATTACCTTTGGTCTCTATTCTTGTAATTGTGGTGCTTATTAGCTTCCAGACATTTATTAGTATGGTGAACTGCTGAAGTGTGTATATGTTTGCCATAATATACATATATACCATATATTTTTATACTTTATCTTGATTAATATGAGTTCACAACCTCTACTTTCATACGTTAAATAAACTAGCAGTAAAAAAAAAATGGTGCATGCATAATGCATTTCTCTATTTTTAGAGAGTAGCCAATTTGGACACTCTTTTCCGGTGAATCTCATTTTCTGTATGTGTATTTTCTTTTGTATGCATGAAAATTTTTGTTGCAGTTTGTAAAGTCCAGATACATACTTATGACAGTATATTTGTTCTGCCTGGAAACATCAGCAAGCTTGTTATTCACCGTTTGGCTGATTACCTGGTGTTTGTAAGTTCCTCCAGAGAAGAGACTCTGCTTTTATTAACGCCTGTGTCCTAAACACCTAGAACATGGCCAGGCACAAATGCTGAATGAGTACTTGCCAAATACCGCTTTCTTTAAGGTGTATACCCTAAGATTTCATCCAGCCATTGCTTGGGATAGTAACAACAGAGATGGGTCAACCCATGAATCTATGGGTAGAGAAATCTTAAATACATTCTGATGTACTTGCATCCATGAGATGCATCTGATGCTAAGTAAAAACAAAAGTTTTAAAGAATAGTATAATCATGTTTTTGTGAAGATGTACATGCATACCTAAAAGTAGCCATAGAATATATATTAAAATGTACTCATTATGTACCACCAACAGGTACCATAAAAAACTGAAAAAAAAGAGAGCTTATTACCAAAAGTTTGGGCATACTAATACAGTTTTTTCATAATTTCCTTTTTAAATAATTCTGAATAATTTCCTTAACATTTTTATCTTAAATGTTCAACGTGAACATTTTAAAAATAAGAAAGTAGAAACAAACTTAAAAAAGTAAAGTATCCTCAAGCCTCATCCTTTATCTCTATGTATCCACATACAGATATTTTTATGCCAAGGAGATCACTGTATACATATACATTTTCTCATAGTAATATCCATAGTTTCTTTTCAATAACTGACCATATCATTAAATATATACGTGCATCGGTACACTGGAATTCACCAAAATTAAACATTTATTTTTAGAAACTAAAAGAAACTCCAGATTGGGGGCAAAGAGTCGCAATGCATGTATCTACCTGACACAGTACTTCTCCCAACGTATGTGAAGTACTCTTACAACAAGATGACAACAATATGACCAAAGAAGCTAAGTAAATGACCCCAAAGCCAAAACAGATACTCAATGCCATTTGTCATCAGAGAAATGCAACTCAAAACTATAGTAAGATATCACTAAGCACTCACTAAAATTGCTGAAATTAACAAAAATTAAAAAGACGTAATAACAAGTGGTGGCAAAATTTTGAAGCACCTGGAACTCTTTGACATGCTTCAGGAAATTTAAGTATTACAGATAATTTGAAAGAGAGCTCGCATAAAATTAAACATACACTGAACAAATTATGCAGCTTGTACAGAAATGTGCACACAAGCCCAAACTCCATCAATTAAAATGATAAGAAGTCAACTGAACATTTGATCTTACATAGGGTATTACTTACAGAAGCAAACTGCAAAAAGCCAAGTGAAGGGTGATAAGCTACCCGGAGATCTTCTTCCCTGACCTGTACACAAACACCAGGGAGTGTGAGATTCTTCACAGACACACAGTGACATGCTCTGTGAAGCACGGCCTGGACCTGCTGGCCCTGCATTTGGTCATGCTCTCGCTTCTTTTTGTCTGTCTAACTCACTTCATCAGTTCCAACATTTCACACCTAGCTTTTATGTGATTAGGGAAGAATCCTTGGATTGACAGGCTGGAGAATTGAGTTTGCCTTCTTCCTGAGAGGCTCACATTCTCCTACACAATGACACACACACACACACACACACACACACACACACACACACACACACACACAATGTCTAATCAGGCTGGTCACTGTTCACCGGCCCTATCAGTGGCCCACTCATAGGGCCACTGGACTGTCAAGGAGGGCAGTACACAGGAAACTGTTCTTCACCATGGGAAGCTCTGTGCTGAATATTGGCTGCAATCCTCGGGAGAAATGGGCTGGGTCTGACCCACAATACCCTGGCCCAGGGCACTCCTTCGGTAAGAACGAAACAAACTTAACACAGAGCTGGGATCATGGAAAGTGTGCAAGTCCTGTAAAATCCTTCGTTCTCTGGACAATTTCAGAACTTTAAACTCACTAAGTACTTTTGCCTTCTCTTGGAGATGCTGCCCGCTGGACTCAGAACTAATGACAAGGCCGGCTGAGGACCCAGGTCCTGTATTGTGAAGTCATCCATGCGAACATCACTCCAAGTGACACAGCCGGGTCAGAAACATGAATGATCCCCTCAGGCAACAGGAAAGCAGGGACGTGGGACCGGGAAACCAGGGGAGAAGTAAGAAAACTTGGAACTTTCTCAAAAGGGTTTCAATTTAGAGGTAGGCTACTAATCCCTTCCATTTGTAAATGAAGCAGGAAAGGAAAGGCAAAATCTTGTAAAAGGGAAAAAGCAATTTCCACAAAGCAAGCATAAGGTTCACCAGACTTAGCATCGCCCTCCGTGCTTCGGACAGCGCCACCGTCTAACAAGTCCCTTGAATGCAAATATTGTTCACCAGGGGAAATTAATTTTCTAATTTTTTAATTCCTAAGTTAAATGCTACTTGTCTGAGATATTGAAAATGCTGATTATTATAAATTGCTCTGAGATTTCTGTCCACAGGGATAGAATTTCTGTATCAATCATGTTTTCATGGACTTGCTCTTCAGATCAGTTAAAAACATAAATGGACATACAGAGTTGACCACTTTGCATCTCCTAAGAACAAACTGACCAATGCCCGACTTCAGCTGTCAGCCCACCCCTTCCTGAACGTGGGCTCTGAAGTGGACAGCAGGGTCGCCTCATGTGCAGAAAGCCCGGAGGAGTGAGAGGAGAGACACGGAGCACGGAGTGGACGGCCAGCGCTCCGCTCGCCTGAGTCTGCCTGGACTTCCTCAGTGTGGGCTTCTCCCTCGGAAGCCGACATTGCTCTCCTGCGACATGAAACTGCGGAGCTGGAGTCGGGTGAGTGTGTCTGTGGTGGTGCCACCTTCCAGACACCGCCACGCCCATCCTCTCATCTCTGATGCTTTGACAGGTGTCCCTGTGTCTCACCAAGAGCGCTCCCCCTGTGCCCTAACCTCTGGCCTGGTCCCCGCTTACAGGTGTCCGTGAAATTCCTCAAAGATGCCAGGTCCATTTCCTCCTTGGACTTTGTCTTTCCAGTTTCCTGTGCCTGGAAAGTTCGTCCCACACTGGTTCTCAAAATTCACCTTGAAAGAGTCTGCCTTGCTGTCTTGCATAAACACGGCCTGCTCCACCCATTCTTCTCTCTCCCATACTCTGCTAGCTCTGTCTTTATGGTCCCCTGCTTTGGACATAATTTACATTTATTTTATGAAGCATCATTTATGCATATAGTGCCCTGTTACTTATTAACTCTCCTTTGTGGCTACCACGTAGCGCTACTGAGGAAAACTGTGCTGAGTTTACTTCACTGACACACTCTAGGTATCCGCAGTAGTCCTATCATTAACGCACATCAGCGAACAGCTGTTAGTTGGATTAAAAATGGATCAATCAAATGTCCACTGATTAAAAGACTTTATGAAGATGAAGACTTACGAAGGTGAATTTCATTGCAGATTGTCAACTGAACAGTAAAACATGAACACTGAAGTATTATTATAAAAATTAACTTATTTGATTATTTTTGAATGTACTTGAGGAAGCTGCAGTAAAAATCTGATGTTCAGAAATTCCAGACATAACCCATCATGCTCCTGGCCCTCAGCATTCCTCCCTTTTGTTTCCACACCCAGCCTAGGCCTTCTGGAGTGTACAAGGTTAGATGGCTCTGATTGAAATATCTGTTAGCCTTCTTAGGGGCTGAACTATAAACCGGTTTAAATGTGACCTTTAAATGACCAAAATGTTATTCAGAGTACAAGTCACAGACAAAGAAAGGTTCTCTCCTGTGAAGAAGAAATGAAAGGACAGGAACTTTATTTTCAATGAACGAATTAGTAGTGTAAATGAAACAAACTAGCATTTATTTTAAAGTAGTTTGAGTCAACAGAATAGATAATTTGAAGATTTATTTGAGCTTATCCCTATTTCCTAGTTATTCATTTTCTGTTTCTCTTTCTGTCTGTCTGTCTGTCTGTCTCTCCATATGGTATATATATATATATATATATATATATATATATATATATATGTATACATGTATATATGTCTCTTTCTGTATAATATATACATGTATCATTGTTAGTCTTTATTTTCTTATGAAATTTTGTTTTATTTTTTCATAGAACAGTGATTTTAATACTTTATTAAAATCTACTTGCATTACATTAAAATTAAAAAATAATAACAAATTATTGTTAATCTTGCTGTGATATCTCATCCTTGAACAAAAATAATAGCTTTAAAGATAGTCTCATGGCTGAAAGCTGAATACTGTCTAACAACATTTCAGAAAACAAACTGTTAGAAACTGGTTCCTTGTTACTTTTCCTAATTACAAGTCTAATAATCAATTTTTTCTCAGATATCCAAGGCATGGTGGTGACAGGAATTCTAGAATCTTGACAAATTATTTTTATTCAACACAAACAGGACAGAATGAAAGCTGGCTGATAACCACTGTACGATTCGATGTCTAAGAATAACCTAATTATCATTAGTGGCAATTCAGTGATTGCCTTATCATTATCCCAATAGGAAACGGGAAGAGTTGACCTCAGCAAAACACTTCCGTCAGCCTCAGGATCCGTCATAGGTGATTTGTGGTTGTGTTGCTGGCCGTACTTTACAGCAGGAGCACTAGGCTAGGTACCAAATAGTGTCTCTCAGCAAAACGCATCACTAAGGAAAACTCCCGATTTAGTGAGGTGAGTGCTGAGTTTCCACAGCCTTTTCCTCAGGAGAAGCAGAGCACAGACCACAGGCAACACTGCGCTTTCCTGCTGGCCACATCAATACGTAACAACTCCATAAGAAATAAAATACAAAATAAATGAAAAATCGTATTTTTATTTAAAACTTACCATCACTAACAAATTATTACATCCTCTTGTATTCAAATAAGCTTTTCCCTAGTCTTACTATTGACTTGAAATCTTTGTTATTGAGAGAAAAATTTGAGTCCTAGAATAACCCACAAATACTCAGCAGTAGTAGCTCTCTTACTCTTTTGCTTCACTTTCTTTAACTCCATTAACATAAACCAATCCATAGCTGACCATTATTAATTACGAATTTAACACGCACAGGGTGTTAAGTGCTTTTTCCTGAGTGAGTTGTTACTAACAACTACCAACACTGTTGAACAGAAGAAAGATCTGGAATGTGCTGAACTCCATAAACTCGGAACATCACTGTGTAACCTAGTGGAGATGTTGGACATAGTCACTTCGGTGCTTATTACAGACTGACCCTGTGTGAGTCCAGAGCTGTCCCTCGGCTCGCTGATTCTAGCAGAAAGTCTGTCTCTTTACTGTTCTGCACCAATGTCTGCTTATTAAGTTTTATTCTTCTAAATCCCTAAATCTATTCTATAAAATTCACCTGTTACATCAAGATGTATAATAATTTATTAATATAGTAATCTATTAATAATGGTGACGTTGGTAAGGGAGAATCATGGATGCTAGAATGGAGGTTACACTAAACACTGGTTACCTCACGTAATCTTTTCTACTTTTTGTGGCAATGGGATTGACACATGATCTACCCCTAAATTCCCTAGCCTTCTTTTCATCTTTTTGTGATGAAACTAAACCGTTAGGACCCATGGTTACTTTGATAAGTAATGACACATTTAAAACATTTGATCAAGTTATGTTTTTGGCTGTTTGAAGCATTTATTCTATTTCATTATTCTTTACTTACTAAAAATAGGTCCAAGTAATGACATTTTATACATTCAATTGTAAACTTCCACATTGTAAAATTTTTGTTTACTTTTGCACAAATCACACCTCAGATACTTCACCGCACTCTGTTGTGATGAAATCGTATTATCCCTGTGGTAGAACGCAGTTTCTCTTAAGCTGATTTTATTGACACTGCAATCCTTCTAACTTTGCACAATGTACTTTTCCAGACATCCCTTGGGTGTGGAACCCCATTGACATGAACTATTAAAAGCACAATCTGCCTTCTGATCTGCAGTGAATGAATTAAAAACCTTAAAGTACCACATGATGAATTTATTATCAAATTTCCCTCACTGTGAATTCCTTGGCTGTCCTATTATGTGCATCTTGAGTTAGGGTATTAGCACTGTGCCTTACTGGTGCTCAGCCTTTCATTACTTGTAATTCCCAGTTAATGAAAGAACTTAGAATCAGGATGCAGCTTCCCCACTCCTTGATCCACTTTTTAACTCTGTTCATCTATTTTTATTTTATTAGCTATGTAACGACAGTAAAAGAACAGCCTGATGTTGTGACATTTTAATAGCAGTATTAACCTAAATAGAAAGTGGTACTGCCCCATCAATCTAATCTTTTAAAACCTTAACGACAACCATAAAAATTCAATGGCAACGTGCACATTCTACAAGTATGTAAACAATGGGAAACATCACTTCCCGTGAGTTTAATTCTTAGACTCTTACAAGAAACAAACTAATATATGTTTACGCTTAGACACCTTCTAGTTTTTCCATGCATCTAAATTTTCTTGCTTAGTTACATAATATCTTCCCCTTTGACAATTTACTTCTCTGTCACTACCTTAGTAATAAGAAAAACATATGACAGATTATAAAGGGATAGAAGAAAAAGTGGGAAAGAGAACCACAAAATGCTTTTTGTTAAATTATTGATGGGGAAAGGCCAGAAGCCATTTATGATAACAGTTTGTTGATTATACAACTTTTAAGCACCTTGATGTGAAACCTTTGATTCTTACTGCTAGCCCCAGCCGGTCAATGTGAGGGCCTGCGTTGACTGCTGATGGCCCTGTAGACTCTAACCCTGGGCGCGCTATGTGAACGCCAAGGGACCCCTACCACACACCATCAGGTCGGGAGGGTCAGAGGAAGCAATGCTTGGCGCACACTTGGCACAAAGTGCCACCTGGTTCACACAAGCTCCCTGCCTCTTTCCTCAGGCCAGCTGGCTGGCAGACCACATTAAAAAAAAAAAAGGAAGCTATGTTCTTTTTCCAGACAGCTGGTGATCCAGACAGCACAGGCCACTGTACAAACAATGTGACTGATTCTTGCCTCAGCTGATTTGTATACAATGTCTCCAGTCTGTTTCCCTCCTGGGCTGAATTCAAAACCATGGAATAATGGAGTTATTTTCTTTATTGCCCCTCATTTTACAACACCAGATTGAGGGAAAGTGGCAGTTTTGAAATGGCTCATCCATTTCATGGACCAGGAGGACTTCATTTACTGTCTTATAATAGCAATAATAAAAATGTTTTACATTGTTCTATGCTCACGATGCCACTTCTGACCTGTGGGATGAAACCGCTAAGAACCAAGCTCAGGAATTTGCCCGGCATTGCCTGGGCAGAAAGTGGCAGATCAGGATTTGAACTCAAATATTCTGACTCCGGAACTTCCAAAGCTTGTAGAAATGAAAGAGAGCCAGATCTGCAGACAGAGGGAACCTGGTCCTTAAATTCCCACCTGATTTCTACAACATTCCATGGGAGGACTGTGTAGGGGACAGAATCTAGACTGCATATTCTTGTACTTGTCTCCAAGGAAAACTTCTGAAATTTCCTCTAGAGGGGCACACATGCACCCTTTTCATATCATCTATGCAGAAGCTCAACAGGGAAAATCTTTTTTATTATTTGACATGTAAATACTCTTTTCCTAGTAGATGTTTGCAGGGCATGTGACATTGACGGTGGGGAGCTCGTACACATATAAAATACATCTCAGTTCCCAGTTTGCAAATGATTCTCTCTCTCTCTCTCTCTCATGCTTATTATTATCCACTCTTTATTTTGCTCTTTAAATTATTTATGTTTAGAATTTCTCACATAATTCAAGAGAGACATATTGCTGCTTAATTTAATCTTCTTTGTTTATTCTTTACCTAGGATAAAGGGCTTATGTGTGATGCTTAGAGTACTGCTTACCATATGGCAGGAATGGTATTATTTATTATTTATATTGTGTAGCTTTCAAAACTCCCTGCTGTATCAGGTTTTGCAGAAGAATTCCTCAGTGTCATAGAGCCTGAGGATGCCCAGGCGTCTGTGACACCATGGAATGAAACGTGTTCTCCGGAGGGTTTTGTGCCCAGCTGCACTCGGATGAGGCAGGAAAGGTTCCTCACCACCTCTGCACCAGGCAAACACTGAGTTTTATCTAGTTTATGCACCTAAAGATGCGCTGCACATCTGTTTCCCATTTTGTTGGAAGGGAGCATTCTGGCGAAAGCTAACAAAAATAAACAAATTACTGCTATTAGCAAAAGCCAATGACAGTAATATCAAATACATAGATGGGATGAACATAAGCCAAGAGTTATTCTAAATAATTCTGGCTATTACCCTATAAGGTAAGTTCCATTATTCCATGTTGTAGATGAGAGAACTGAGGAGATGCATTGGTTTATCCAAGGTCTTGGTAATAAATGAATCTAGAAATAGAAACAACACTAATGCTATGTAGTTTCTGATAGCTAAGAAATTTCCTTTTAATACATTCTCTACGTTGCAGTCATTAACTCTGAGGTCTCAACTTGACCCAGAGTATGCTCACCTAAAAATAGGCCTTGAAAGCCAAATGCTTACATGTTCCCATAAGTAAACGAAATACAGAATGGGACCAAAACAAAACAAAACAAAACAGAACAACCTAAATGCTGAATGAATGCAAGGAACCTTGCTGCATTATGTAGCTCAATTCTAATTCAGCCCAGCGAGCTCTCTGCACACTTTAACACAATGACAAAGCGTTGACCTGCTGTCCGAGAAGCTGTGTCGAGGGGGACTCAGCCCAACCCATCCAGAATCACAAGATAAACCACGCACGTGGTGCTCCTCCTGGGAATTAATAGAGGTCGGTTAGAGGGAAATACTTCTCTTTTATCTGATCTTTGACCACAGAAAATTTGCTCCAAAATGCTAAAACATACTTGCCAAGGAATTCTTTCCAAGGACTTGACAGTACTTCCCTATTTTCACTTCTGTGATAACAGTTTCCTGATGTTTCATTATGAGATACAGTGTGTTTTTAATATAGATACTGCAGAGGACTTACAGAGCCAGGTTCTATTGATCAGAAATAATCTCCTGAAATGGATCTCATTAGAAAACCAGCTAACATTAGGAATAAAGTAGGACTGAGATTTTTTTTAAAAACTGTCTAGTAGTTTCTCCGGCATCTTAAGGGGCTCTACTTTAAACACTTTGTGACCAAAGTCACAAAGAAAAGAAGACAGTCAAATGAGACACAAGACACTAACGTGACCGGCAGTGTTCTGTTGGATAAAGTGATCCATGTTGTGTAGCCTTGTAACTGAGGCATCTTTCCACCTGCTGGGCCCTCCATCCACGGTACTCTGTGACATGGAGGGTCTGCTGCAGGTGGTGGAGCCATGGTCTTGGACCCATGGAAAGGCTGCTACCAACAAACTGAGCCACAACCTAAGTAAGACAGGTTGCACTTTCATCTGCAGAAGCTGTATTTCCGCTTCATCACAGGTAGAGTCCTTATCACTAAAAATATTTACATGGCATGAGCTTCCTTTTCATATGCAAAACCAGCACCAGCAGACTTCTTCCCACAGAATACCTAACCTTGAATCATCTTGGATGCACAGAAGTCCTGAGGAAGAAACCAACCAAACCTCACAAATAATGCAGGGGAGAAGGGCCCCTGCGGTTTGGGGAGGCCATGCATGCAGCTGCGGGGCTCAGCAGGTGGCTGAAGTCACCCCAGGGCCCTCCGGCAGCTCCTCTCCTCTCCACGGCTTTATTCCCACAGTTCAGAGCTTCAAGGCAGATTTCAACCTGCAGCTCAAGGAAAAAATAAATAAATAAAAGGACCCCTTGTATCTTCTGGGAAAGTTGAGTTTAGCACCCATTTTCTTAAGTTAAAGTTTACTTAAGTTTATTGTAACTGGTGTTCTTTGTTTTTTTGTGTTTTGTTTTTGGGCTTTTTTCTCTGTTCTCTCCAACCAAACACAGTGTCTTCACAGGAGCACTTGCTAGCTCCTAAGTGCACTGTGGTTGGAAGCATTTGGGCGGCATCTGTTTGGCCACCGGGGTGGATTATTTCAATCTGAAAACTGACAGAATGGCGACCACACAGGCAGCCTACATGTTTATCTCTAGTGATAAAGAAAATATGCAAGAACATAAACAATGTTATTAGGGATTTCACTTCAGGTAAATAGTATTGATAAAAGATGAAACTAGGTAAGCTAGAAATTCTCTCCTGTTATACAAATTTGAAGCTATTTCCTTGTTTGTTTGTTTAGTTTTGTTGTGAGACAGACTTTTACTATGTAGCCCTGACTTGGCTCAAATTCACAGCAATCCTCCTGCCTCAGCCTCCTGAGTGCTGGGATTACCAGTGTGGATCACCAGGCCCCACCTTGCAGTTTCTTATTCGAGAAACACACCTTGAGTCAAGGACTGTGCTTAGCAATATGATTTACAAACTGCTCATTTTAATGTCTAAGAAAACTCATTCAGCTATTCTTATTGAATCTTTTCAGTTTCATTATACTTCCCAAACACAGCAAGGGCAGCTACCACCTTTAGTTCGTTGTCGTTGTTTGGCTTCTCCTTCCCTCTGGAATTAAGTAGGTGCTAGACAGGTAGCAGATGGCATTGTGGGTAAGGAGCTGTTCCTGAAAATGCCATGGGCCACCCTCAGGCGGCAATGCCAGATTTGGGGTGTTCATCAGAGCTGCACATATAGGAAGGACATCGGCAGTGGACACAGGTGGAGACCTCAGAGGAGATGCGTGCGAAGAGGGAGGAGCAGGGCCTGGCCGAGCTAGAGGGGGAAGGCGGCGGGGAGGGGAGGGGCATGCGGAGCAGTGTGCTTGGTTTGCACCTCAAAGCAAATGTTCCTGAAACAGTCACCCTTGAATCACCCTTGAAGGTTCCAGAATAACAGGGACAAAGGTACAGCAGACGTGCAGTGACGACCATCCGTGCAGCAACAGATTTCACAGACACATTTTAAAGTAGCTACGTGACACTTTTCGGGGATCGAACTCAACACCTGGGGCTTGGCGGGCAGGGGCTCACAATGCTAAGCTAAATCCCCAGCCACTACGTGGGCCTTTTTAAGATCCATTCAGAATGATTTCATGTCCCTTCTGACAGCCAACATCCCCAAAGGTCAAGGACAGAGACACTGAATCGGATTTGAGTTCTGATTCTGCTGAGAGTTGGCTTTGGCAGTTATTTTGCCTCTGTCTCAACTTTCTCAACTGTGCGGCTTCCTTATCTGTCACTGACAGCGTGGCTGTGAGCTTTAAGTGTGTAAGCAGGGAAACACTCAGACACTGGTCAGCACAAAGTAGCCACACGCGGCCGCCACCCTTTCTGTCCATCACAGGCACCCAGTAAAGAATGCTGGCAGAAGGGTGACTAGGATTTTCTAAGTCATTTTTACTGTGTAATGTAAAGACCAAGCCTAAATGCTTACTTAGGAAACCAAACTAAATACAGTTTTGACAGAAGATTGAAGTCAGTTTTTCTAATTTTCAGCTAGGAATCTTCACTGTCATGTCGGGAACTGCATCTACGGTTATCACGGAATGGCAGTTGGAATGAAATCAGAGCATAACTGACTTGTGGGGAGAATCCTGGGGCACTTGCTGCTGTACCCTGGAGACTGTGACCTCTGTGTTCCTCTTGGGAAGATGCATTTGTCCCTCTGTTACTGTAAGCATGTCCCCAGTGGACTCCAGGGCAAAGTTTAATTCAGTGTCTTCTGTTTTAAACCTTTTCCTTCCCGTTTGTCTCCATGTAACCTGGACTCCGTAACCACAATTCTGGCAAGACTGCATTTTCAGGAGTACAAGGTCACAGCACAGCAAAGGCAGAGTTGAAGCAGGGCTTCGCCACATGTCTCCAATCACGAGAAGGCCACGCCATAAGCTCAAATGCCCTCTCCCCATTTCCGGGGGACATTTTTGCCTTGCCAGGCTGTATTTTAGGCTGATTCAACTGTAGGAGGTGGCTAGCCAAATGGATGAACACGGTAGACAAGTTTGAACTAAACAAAACGACTTGCACAAGAAAGCAAGCCAAGGGCAAAGAACTTGATCTCTCTCTCCCTATGATGATACTTGGGGTTTACACCAAGGGACAACCTACAGTATGGAGAACCAGTGGTGACTGAAACTGCACTCCTGTCACTACCTGCAGAGATCCACATTACCTTTCCAAATACATGGATGTGACAGCTGATTAGGACCGCAGCCCATACTTGGTACACGCACGTATTTATGGAGTTCCTGACACTAAGTATGTGTGAAGTATGGTTCATTTTGTTCTCCTCCTTGGCATAGGAACTGGGGCTTTGTTCAGTGAATGATCTGGAACAGCTATTCTCAAACCTTCAGAGCTAACGACCTGGGGATCTAGCTGAAAATGTGACCCTGACTTGGCAGAGGTACAGTGGGGCTTGAGGCCCTGTCCTAACTGCTCATGGTCCACACCAGCCACACTTGAGTAACACGGTGCTCCTGTCCCTGGATCTGCCAGGGTCCTCTCATTATTAGCGCTTTCCCGAGCCAGTTCTGTGGGTTAACCCGAGCTTCCCTCCTCCTAAAGGCATGCTGAAGTCCTAATATTACCTAAGAAGGTCACCATATTAGCTACAGGGTATTTTCAGAGATCATCCAACTGAACTGAGGCCAACAGGATGGTCCCTGACTTAAGAAGACTGGTGTCCTTATCCAAAGCAGAAATTTGGACACAGAGACAGACATGCATAGAGGGAACACAACATTAGAGAAGCAGGAAAAGATGGCAGTCTACAGCATAAGACACTCCTGCAGAGGAAGCCCAAGCAGAACTTTGCTTTGGCCTTCAGAGCAGGCATCAGCGTGCCTCGGCTTGGTTTTAGACTCCTGTCCTCTACAACTAGGACACAAGACACCTTTTCTTTCTCCTGATCTCTGACATAAACAGAAATGTTTGGTGCGCTGCTAACTTGGAGCCATGTGAAAATACAAAGACAATGCCGAGCTGCAGATAGGTTAACAGCACAATGGTACTCATTATGGGTGTTAGGTTTGCCTAAGACTAAAGCTAGGGTGACCCTCTCATCACTGAAGGTGTTACCAATGACTGATTGGCAACTCTGCCAAATTTGAATTCCATAGGTTAAACTGCTCTGTGTACCCTGCTCCCACTTAATTCTATGTCTTCACATCCTTTGTACCCCTGTAAATCATTACTGACCCTACTGATTGGTTTTCCTGTTTAGATCCATTTTCTTTTCCTTTTTAAATTTTTTTCCCCTGGGTACCGGGGATCGAACTCATGACCTTGTGCTTGCCAGGCAGGTGCCTGTACTACTGAGCTAAATCCCCAGCCCTTTAGAGCCAGTTTCTACAATGAAGCAAAATATTTTTAAAATCATATAACCCTAAATTTTCTGGAAATAACAGGTAATGAAAAAAATAAACCTACTTAGATTTAATTGTAAGGATATAGGCAAAAGGAAATAAGTTCATCTCACTTGCTAGCAAAGGGATTGGTCTCTATAAATAATACAGCAAACATGACTAACGTGCTCAGGAAAAAAAAAAAAACGACGCATGAGTTATCCAGTATTAGAGACTTCTGCTTTAAAAAGAATAAAAACATATTTCTGGAACCCATGAAAATCCACAGGCAATACCAGACTAAAGACGTGCCCCTCACCCTTCTTGATAGCATCTGGCCAATGTTTAGTTCTCGCAGTGATTTGGAAGGAGGCAGGTTCCACTTCCCCGAGGCAGGTTAGAAATTTAGGAGTGTGCAAAGTTTTCTCCTACATGGAAGAGTTACTGACATTGCACGAACAAGGACAGGGAAACAAAATGTCCCGCAAAGAATGACAAATATGTGTCCCTTACCAAGTAGCAAAAGCGCCTCTATGCTGACACCCACATATCATCCTGACATTTTTCTGAGATTCATGGTATTTCCCACTTGGGATTCTTGTTTGCCCTTTGACTTCCACCAGAAACACGCAGACCTCAGGGCCCTGGGACTGACGTGGCAGATGTGCCTTGCTCTGCATGTTCAAAAGATACCGGACCACGACAAAGAAAAACCAGGACAGCACACCTGAATTCCATGACTTGTTTCATTTTGGAAGGCGGAGGAGGAGCGTTACAGATACATCTCATACACACGGTGAACTTCAGGTGTGACATCTTGGAGGATTTTAAAAAAATACTTTATGCAATATTCCATGTTACTCATGACTGTCACTGCTCCAGTCTTTCACTTACTCATTCATCAAATATAAGTCAGCACCTGTTAAGATCAGAGGGACCATGGTGTGCCCTGTGATAGGGGCGCATAGAAAGACCGCAAGATCTCCATTCTGTGATCATCAGATTGACCATGCTTTCTCTCCCACTAGTTAGTGTCCTGTTTCTCTCAACTTTACCCTTCCACTTACTCTAGAAAACACTCATTCACAAAAGCATAGGGATTTTATGTCTTAAAATATTGCCATTGACAACTTACTCTTTTGACTAATTCTTCAAGTAGAGACAAATCTGCATACAAATTGTATCACCTAATTTCACAGACATAAAACTAAGTCATGAAAGATTAAATGACTTCCCCATTGTGAACTCATTTAAGAATTTCAAACAGGTTTGGCTGACCCTGTTGCCCGATTTCTTAACTAATACAAATATTGCCGATGGTTAAAATCACCCTCCGCAAACTGCCAGTGAAGTTTAAACATTCTACTTACTGATTTTACCTTGGACACATTTGGCTTTTGCGCCCAGGACTTGACCAAATTCGTCATTACTGCTTGAAAAAGCTGGTTGAACCTTCCAAGTTTCTATTAAGAATAATTCTGAAATGTTAAAGAACTTTTCTGGGTCTCTTAACTAATATAAAACCTCAAGGCAGAAATTTCCCACATAGCTAGGGAGCGCTCTGCGGTTCTCAGTGCCTGCGGGCTTCTGACGTTCCTTGCCTTACCGTGTCGCTGGGAACACGGCACATTGCTTTACACAGCCTGTCAGCCCGGGGACCCTGGCGTGAATGACATAAGTGTTTCTTCATCCAGGTGGAAGACGGTATGGGGGTCAGAGGAGGAAACCGGAGGTCATTTCAGGATAAAGAAGTTAACTAAGGGGAACAGGAAGTGGGAAAGAAACACGTACAGGTGCCAAACAAAACACCTTTCCAGCTAAGCCCTCCTGCTCCCCACCAACCGCACCTTGCCAGTCACTTCTGGGATCCACTGGGCTACCGTAAGACAGGCCTGCGAGGCTGCCAGCCCTTACCCCACCCCCACACCCGTGGGATCGCAGACCAGACCACTGTGGATCCCAGAGAGAAGGCACTGCTTTGAGGCCTCAATCAAGGTCAGGTTTACGAATCTGAAAAGAGCAAGAAATCAGGCTACATGTTGTACCTAACCCTCGTCCGGTCCCAGTACAAGACACAGGCACTCACTTAAAAGAAAGAAGGAAATGTGGGACTTAACACTGTTTCTTGGGAACATGAGACACCGAAAAGCAGAGGATGCTCAAGTTGATGGCACCCAGAAAGGGCCACTGCTGATGCCTCCTCCCTGCTAGGATGACTGCTAAGACTGTCACCGAGCCAGGGTCCCTGTCTAGCAGCATGATGCCTTCCCGCCTTTCTCCTGGCTGTTTAGGGACACCTAAACAGCATGTACCACATGCAAACAGGCACATTACAGTTTTCTGAACATGCTTTGAATTTTATAATTTATGTTGTCAATTATATTTAAATGTTTTTGTGTGATTTTTTTTTCCTTTTAAATGTGAATACCTAATTGTCCCAATACTCAATATCTCTTCTGGCTCATTGATTCTGCCTGTACGGTATGGCACATTTCACACACTAAATCCGTGCGGAAAATTCCAATAACTGGGATGGAAAAACTATGGAAAAACTAAATAGAGAAAGTGAAAAATTCCATTTCAGCTGAAATACCATATGTACGCTTTTTCCTTTCTTAAATGTTTAACAATAAGATAGAGAAATATAAAGGGAAGACTCACACTTTACGAGAGCTCTTCTTCTTTGATTATACATTATTTTAGCAAATGTTCTTCTATTCTACACTCTAATTGTCTCATTCTGCTGTTTAAAAGTTGTTTGATACTCGTGTGCATTGTTGCTTATTTGAAAAGCAGGGAAATTACAAATGACAGTTTCCATCTTTTCTCCATTAACTGTCCCATTTCCTATGCAGACGGCAGGCAGCAATCGCTGGACCAGGTGATACTCTCCTCAGTCCTGGGACAAAACCATACCTACTTTCTTTCCTGGAGTGTAGAAACACAGTACAGGTCAACGCAAAGAAGGTGCAACAAATTAAGGTTTCACTACGCTTAAAATCTGGAATAAAATTATACAGTTGAAAGAAGAAAAGCAAAGGCACAAGGTGTTAAGAAGTTTAAATGTTTTAGAAAATTAGAGACCTTTTTCTAACATATCAATGAAGGTTAATCTTTTCCCTTAACCAGGGGAGCTTAACTGCAGAGAAGTAAATGTGTTTGAACACACTGCCATAGGCTTTTAGGTCACAACTGATAATCTCTAAACCCCCTAAACCTCTTTGCATGTCCAAGTAAGCTAGTTATCTAATGGATAAACACAGGTTACTATTTAAAGCTTTTTGTGGCTGTTTACACTGGGAATGATTCATCCAACAGGTCACTAACTTTCTGATCTTTCTGCGCGGGACATGATCATGGGTATGCAGGGACTAGGTCTGAATATACTGTTGGGACTGGAATCATCACAAAGACACGGCTAATCTTTTGTTTAGAAAACAGTGACAAGCAGTCTCCCTGCACAGCTTTTTCATAGCAACACAGTCGTGGTCAATATTTAAGAAATAGTGACCAAATTTCAGATTGCGACTGCAGAACAGTCAAAGTCATCCAGGTTCCAACATCAAAGTGTTGACCGTCAGTCCTCGGTTCACTTCTAGTGCCACAGCTGGAAAATGAAACCTGTATCCTTCCAAGCTCACACAGAGAGCAGGGGACAGTGTCAGCCAGGGTCTTCTGCTCTGCAGTCCACAATGTTCTCACACAGTCCAAGAGCAAGTGACCAAGAGGATGCCACCTAAGTCCTGTGACCCTAGCAGTCTACATGTTCGTGAAAACAGAAGACTGTCTGGTTTAGAGTATTAGAATCTTTGTTCCAAATTGACATGGGAAAGTAGTACAGCTCATACTGATCTTGTTGGCCAATTGTTAATTTTAAATAACTTTAATGTTTACTGCATTTTAATAAAATTTACTCTATAAATATTTCACATCTAACATAATGAGGAGCAATTAAAAGGTACTGGTTTTCTTTTGCTTTCATTAATCTGAGCAACAGAATTCAATTTAATTAAGACTGACAAGTATGTTCCACAAGTTGACAGCATGTTTTATTAAGAATTCTTGCTCTTGGCTTCATTTTTGCTGACTCTGAATTTCCCCAAGTGTGCTATTGTTCTTTCATTAGACATAAAATTTGGAGAGCTGGAGCAATTTCCAACGTTCCCTCATAATTATTCTGCATTTCCGTGTCCTCTTTTTGCTCAATTTAAAACTTAGTAAGTTTTTCATTTTCTTATCCTTTCTATGCAATATCAAATTTCTATCTTCTGCATTTTCTAGAATATATATTTTGTGACTATAAATCAAAAACAAGAAAGAAAGAAATCTTCTTTAGATTTAGTTATCATTAAACAATGTACCTCTCGTGTGTATTTTTTTTTAGATTTGCCTGCATGGCTAACACATGACACAGCTGGGGACTGTGGTCCCTTTGCTTATCCTGAGCCTGGTTCTGATCTGTACTGTACACGCCTGCATGTCACACCAGGGTCACACAGGCTCACACAGCAGTTCTTTTGTCTTACACACACACACACACACACACACACACACACACACGTCATATTACTTAAGTCAAATATGCTGAACAAAACCTCCATAGTTTGATTACATTCAGTATCAGCACATCACAAGATAGCAAGTGTTTTGCTTCTCAAACAGTTGTTTTAAAATAACACACACACACACACACACACACACACACACAGACACACCCAGTCAAGTAGAGGCTTTCATCTTGCCGAGCAAACACCCAGGAAACTCCAAATCCCTACCCTCTTCTGATCAGACCCCAAGGTGCTCGATTCTCCCTCTCCAGAGTTTCCACAACTCACATGTGCCTGAAGCAAAGCATACACCCCAGCAAGCATTCAAAGCAAGCAGCCACCCCCAGCACGCAGCGGCAGTTTTCACACGCCCTCAGTCTGGAAGTCTGGACGTGAACAGCTAGATTGGCTGGCAGCGGCACTAATGAAAGAATCCCAGAGACAGTCATGATCGAATTTCAGTGCGGACGGACAGCTCTAAGCCCGGTCTCTCCTCACTGTTTGGACTCCGTGGAGCACTGAGGATAGTGACAGGAAACTAGGGTGCAAGGAAACCACATGCTGCTCGGTCCCGAACCCGCAGCGACACACAGACCCCCACACATCCGACACGACAGCAGTACCCAGAACTCACACGCAGGTTAGGGAAGCAGCCGCGGCGGCTCTCACCTTGCACAAACACACACTCCAGTGGTCAGCCACAAACGCCGGCTGGGAGGGAGACAGCAGCTGCTCTGGCTGGGCGGTCAGAGCACATTCAAGCAGGCTCCAGTGCGGCTCGGGGTTTGCTCTGCTGTTTCTCCCATGACTCCATCACCCAGGAATGGAAACCACGCTCTTCCCAGCGCAGTGGCGTCCAGCTCCCCGGCCCAGGTGCACACGCGGAGCCCCGCAAGGTCACCACAAGGTGAACACCAGCAGGAGGAATGTGTGGGGAAGAGGAGGGACTCGGAGAGGAGACCCTAAACTTCGGACACCTCACATTTCAGAGAACCCGAGCCCCATAAATCAGAGCGGGGACAACAGGAGGTCAGGGAGGCCGTAAATCCTAGAATCCCAAATGGCAAAGAGCCAATCAGCTAAGTGGGGGCATTTCTGAAGTAAAAATCTCAGTCTCTGTCTCTCTGCCTCTCACTGCGTCTCTGTCTCTCTGTCTCTGTCTCTCTGTCTCTCACTGTGTCTCTGCCTCTCACTGCATCTCTGTCTGTCTGTCTCTGTTTCTCTCTCACTCCATGTTTCTGCCCCTTTCTGCTCCTTTCTCTCTCTTCCTCTCTTCTACACACACACACACCCACACACACACACACACACACAGAGTCAGACTTCAGCATTTCTATACTACGTGACCAGACATCTTCTCACACCAAAAAAGTTCTTGTTTACATTTTCAGGTGAAAAGACTTAAAGAAGCAGTTTATGAAGTACTGGTGAAATCAAAACAGTTTTTTTAAGGGTGACACATTTCCTGGCTCATAAACCATTTCGGAAATTAAGTCTTGAGCTCAGTGTACATGAAAGAATAACACAAACAACTCCCCTATTAAGAAAAACAGTGGACGTGTAGCTGTCTCACAGCTGACAGAATCAATTAAAATTCCTCATCAAACCTCTGGCCACCTTTCTCAGGCTTGGTCTTGACTGCACATTTTAACTTGTGCACTTTGAGAAGGCACAGCTTATGTGGCACAGTCACTCCACAAATACACGAGACACAGACGCAGTGTGTGTAAGTGTGTGCCTGTGTCTCTCACTTTTCTTTGCTTGCATGTTGATATTTTTCCCTGAAGCGAAGAAACAAAACATCTGTTTATGAAACATTATTTTTCCCAGCTGTATATGTTTCCTTATGGGCAAGTAAGTATCTACTGACTGGCGGCCTCTTTCTTTTCTCCTCCTTCTCCACTACCAGTGGTCCCCAGCCACTTAGGTAACCTCCTACGCAGAGTTTTGTAATCCATAGAATGGTTTTGGTGGCAGCATCTGCCCTGCCTATTTCCTGGGCTGGGCATTGTGAGGATGCAATAAACAACGTGCAGGGCAGAATGCCCTGTCCACCGGAGGGGTTGGAGAAAATGTTCTTTCCTCTCTTTGAGCGCCAGGTCAGTCGGTGGAGGGACTCATGAATCCATCCTGTATTCTCAGGGAGGAACTCTGAGGCCACACGGGAGTGTTTATGTCAAGTGGGCTATAAACAGAGTTTCAGATTTTATCGAACTGCCGTCTTCTCTGTGCTAGGTCGATGGCGGCCTCCACACGGCCAGAGTGGGTTGATTCTGAGCAAGGTGAGCTCTGTCTAGCTTGCAGAGGAAACCAGACAGTTGAGAGTCTGATAGAAAATGCTCACCTGCGTGCCTGGCTTCACAGGTAGCTTGGTGTCCTGGTAAGTGCCTGGCTTTCAGAGGATTAATGAAGGGGAAAGGCTGGAGCTAGAATGCCAGGTTCACTCCTGAGTTAACTCAGGAACAAATGCATCTGGGCACGCATGCTAATGTTCCCAATTACCGATGCATTATTTAGAGTTAGACTGTGGGACAGGAAAGAACAGGGGAAGGAGACAGGTGGCAGGCAGGACGAGAACTAACAGTGTGACCACACATGTGTGCCTTAGGAGACGTGGATCTGACAGCTTCAGGAATATCATCTCATAATTCTCACAGTTACCCTATGAGGAAGCTATTGTTATTCTCATTTCAGAGATGGCAATAATTAGCCTGTACCCTGTTAACTAGTGATTGAAGAGTCTGTTATCACCAAAGCCTGCATGGCCTAGAGTCCTCCAAACTTATTTGAGCAAACTTTCAAATAGCAAACTTATTTGAAAGAGACAGGAAGCGATGCTTGTATTTTACATAGCGAGTACAGGGAAGCCAGGAATACAAATTACTAAGAAAACTTCTTTAAGTATTTACCAGACAAGTTAACTTTTATAAGAAGAATTTAGAGATTACTACAAAAAACATATTTCAAATTTTAAAACAATGAACATGTTCGAAATTGTAGGGCGGAAAGCAATTTTTCTCATTATGTGCCAATATTTCTTTTAAAAATTGGGTCTTGCCTGCCTTCAAAGAAACATGTTCAGAGGTCTTTATGGTAGAATACTATCCTGTTTTTTGAGATAAAACCAATGCAGTATTTCATTTTAACTTGCTTAAATGATCAGACCGCGAGGAATACCCCAAAAGAAAACAAGGCCACCTTTGACCTTAAACGTAAACAGACTTCTTTCAGCTGCGGTTTGGGGTGCAGAGTTAGAATCACAGTGTTGCAGTCCACTAGGTCTGGGGACATGAATACACCGGAAGGTTCTTTCTACCACTTTTATTTGAAAACTGGAAGCAGAGTTTGAAATGCAGCCCACAGTGGGATCTGTTTCTGCTCCACCCTTTAAGCTTCAGTCCTGCAAGACAAATGCGGAAGTTGTATCTCTAGTCCGCAGAGGCCTTCATACCAACCTCTCAAGGCAGGGCTAGCTGCTTCTGCCCTTCGGTCTCTTTCTTTCTTTCTTTTTTTTTCTTTTTTTTAAAATTTTTTAAAAATTTTATTTAAAGAGAAAAAGCAAAACAAAACAAAACAGAATATAGGGTAGCAACAATACAGAGTTCCAAGGAAAAAAGGAAAAGACCAAGAGCAAAAAATCCTAAGAAACTATTACTTAACAAATTACATGCTGACTTCTTGGAAATAGTTGTTCAAATTACAAAGTTAAAACATATAAAGTAGACATTCAAACAGTGAGACTGTTAACAGTTCTGCTCCACGATCTGACAAAAACAGCAATATGGTCATCCATCTTACCCACTCAAATATACATGCAATTATATCAAAAGGGTAAAATTAAACACAACAAAACAGAAACAAAGCGGATCACAAGAAAGCAATGTAAGAGACATAAATTTTAAAACTATACAATCAGAGATATTCACTATCATACTGACTCTTGTTTTCTTCCAAATAGTTGTCCATATTGTCACATACACGGGATTCACATGAAACAACCTAGTATGGAACTGATCTGAGCAGGACGAGGAGGGCATTTCAGGTCTTCAGGACCAGACATTAGGGAAGCCAAGAATGGCTGTCATAGTATCTCTCATTCTCCTCAAAACAGCTGTCCATACCTTCATATGTGTTGAACTTAAACAAGACAAAGCAAGCTAAAATCACTTTGAACAAAAAGTGATAGTTTTGCTGGATTTCACATCATGACATTATGGAATCAGCACTGGGTACTGTAGTGTCTCTTTTTCTTCAAAGTAGTTGTTCATTTCAACATGTGTTATATAGT